>OZ038398.1:6398311-6443844 GCA_964036045.1 Eutreptiella sp. 'Long Island Sound 2002' | reverse complement strand
CCACCAAGGGGCCACCCTCGCGACCCGCGAGGAACGGCTCGCCGAGGTCACGGCACAGTCCCGATCCCAGACGGCCAACCGGCACGTCTCCGTGGACCACTCCTTCTTCGCCGCCCGCTGCACCCCGGACCCCTGGCTCCCCCTCCTACACCCGCCCACCGACCTCATGGCCACTGACTGCCGCGAGTGCTCTCGCCGCGCCGGCCGCATCATACACCCCGACAAGCAGGAGTTCTCCCTCATCGACTCTTGCCCAAGCTGGCCCACCCTCGTCACAGCCGACGTCCCGCAGCACAACGGCACCACCACCACCGCCCCCCCGGAAGTCGTCGGCATCCCCATCCTCCCCGAGCTCCCCCTCCTCCGCATCATCAACAAGTCCCGCGCGTCCCTCGACCGGGCGCGCAAGGCCAGCCGCAACCGCGAGGCCTGCCCCATACTCCAGCTCCGCTCCCTGCACGCCTTCGGCCTCTCCCCCCTCGACTACGTCACCTCGGGCGTCCTCGCCCCCCCCCCCTCCCTCCGCCCCCATCAGACCGCCATCAACAATGCATACCGCCACGCCTTCCGTCTGCCCCCCTGGGCTCACTGGGCCTTCCTCCACCTCCCCCTCCAGCAGGGCGGACCCGGCGCCCCCCTCCTAGCGTACCGGGCCCCCCTCAACCTCCTCCGCACTTACCTCCGCGCCTCTTGGGGCCCCAACACCCTCGCAGTAGCCGCCACGGCGTCCCTCATCTCCCCACGCCGCCCCACCCCCTGGCTCACCGAAGGTCCCGCCCTGGCGCAGGCGCTCGCCCCCCTCGACATCACCGTCCACCTCCTCCCCTCCCCCCACGTGCGCCCCGCCCCGCAGCACCACACCGGCTCGCTGGCCCCCCTCCGCTCCCTCCCCTATGTCGTGGTCGCATGCGACGGCAGCCAAGAGGGCACCCGCCTCGGCGCCGGCTTCCTCCTCTGGCACCCCCGCCACGGCACTCTCTACCGCGGCTGGCTCGGCCTCCACGCCCTCGCCGGCCACTCCACCGACGCAGAGTGGATCGCCAAAATAGCCGCCATGTTCGCCCTCCGCGGCTGGTCCGGCGAAGCCCTCTTCGCCTCAGACTCCACCGCCTCCCAGCTCTGCGACCTCACCCGCGGCCCGCCCCCCTCCTCCGCCCTCTCCATCCCATACCGGGCGGCCCTCCTCTCCGCCTCCTTCCGCATGCACGAGGCCTGGCTCCCCGCACAACACGAGTCCGGCTCCGCCAGCCACCTCGCCACCCTCAACGCCGAAGCCGACAGCCTAGCCCGCCGCGGGCTCCGCGCCGCCTCCCCGTGGACCCTCCCCTGGTCCGCACTCTTCCACGGCCGCATCGTGGCGCTCCATGAGGGCGCAATCTTCCTTAGCCCCGCGCGCGCCGCAGAGGCAGCGTATGCGGCCACCACCGCCCGCACCCACGCACTGCACCTCCGGGCCCTGCCCCCAGGCTGGTCCTCCCACCTACTCCGCCTCGCGTATGAACGCGCCGAGATCCCGGCGCTGGCCCTCCACCGCATCATGCACCTGCGGCTACTGCACTCCCAGGACCACCCCCCCGGCTACGGAGGCGTGACGTGCCCCTTCTGTCACCGCCCCTACCCGGACTCCGTCGCCCACCTCCAGCACCACTGCCCCCCCCACTACGCCCTGCAGTTGCTCCTCGCGTGGCGCCTGTTCACGCACCCGCCCATCCTGGCAGCCACTGCCGGCCACTCCCCCCGCCTCGTCAACCCTTTAGAGCTCCGCACGGCCACCACCGCAGTGTACCTCTCCGAGCACCTCCCAGCCGCCCCGCGACCCGGCCCCCCGACGCAGTTGGGGTTCAGTCTGCTTGGCATGTGGCACTTCTCCTCCACCCACGGCGCCCCCCCTCTGCTGGACAGCGCCGGCCGGGAGGAACTCCTCCGCGAGCTCCTCTCCACCCTCAGCACGACGCACACGTCGCTAGCGTCACTCCTCCGCCGTGCCCCCTCCCACGTCACCGCCCCGCCCCCCCCCCTCCCGCCGCACGTCCCCACGCCGCCCAGCACCCAGCCCCACACACTGCGCCACAGCATCGCCCTAGTCTGCCTCCTCCGCCATTGCGCCACTTGGCGCCTCACAGTAGACCGCCGGCCTGTGGTTCCGCTCCCCCCGGCGCCACTCCCGGGGCCGCACCCGGCCCACGTCGTGTTCACCCCCACGTCGCGGGCCGCGGACATCCTCCCGCTCCTCGCCGCCACCCCCCCGGGCATCGCATACTGCTTGCCGCCAACCCCTCGGTCCTCAGTGAGGTCCTCATCGGGCATGCCGACGCCCTGCACGTGCGCCCGCTGCTGCCCGACCTGCACGTCGCGTACGCCCCCGGCACGCCCGTCGACCCCTCCGTGTGGGACTCTCAGTGAGGCCACCGGCCACCAGCCGGCCCGCACGCACCGCCCCGCACTCGCCTCGGGCACTTGTGCCCGTGGACGCCGCTACCCATGCGCCCGGCCCCGGCCTCGGCCCCCGAGCAGCGCTCCCTGCCAGCCGCAGGTCCCACGGCCCTCAGGGGGCCCCCGACAGGCACGCCGACACCCTTGCGCGTGCGCCCCCCGCAGCTTGGCCTGCACGGCGCGCTCGCCCCCGGCACGCCCTCCGACCCCACAGTGTGGGGCTCTTGGAGCCTCTGTCGACCGCCGGCTGGGCCGCCCGCGCCTCCCAGCGACCGCCAAGGGCCCCGCACCCGCTCGGCCGCCCGCCGCTACCCATGCGCCCGGCCCCGGCCTCAGCCCCCAGGCAACGCAACCAGCTCACCGCAGGTCCCTCGGCCCGCGGAGGGGCCCGCACCGGGCACACCGGCGCCCTTGCGCACGCGCCCTCCGCAGCATGGCCTGCAGGACGCGCCCTCCCCCGGCACGCCCACCGACCCTACTGTGTGGGGCGCTCAGGGCCACTGCCGACCGCCGGCTGGACCGCCCGCACCCCCCCGCGACCGCCACGGGCCCCGCACCCGCATGGCACCGCGTCCGACCCGGCCGCCCGCCGCTACCCATGCGCCCGGCCCGGGCCTCGACCCCCCGCCGGCTGTGCCGCGCGGCCTCCCGTACACAGGGCACAGGGACAGGCACCAAGGGACAGCACCTGAACCGAACGCGGCACGCCAGCAACTGTACACCCATGTTCGTGCTCTTGTGCTCCCGCCCTTGTGCCCTCCCTCCCCCATGACCGACGCGCGCGCGCGCCCGCACTACCGGGGACGAGGCGGCCACAACACAGCTCCAGCAAAGGTGACTAGGCGCCGGCAGACCGCAACTCCCAGGCCTCCCCTCGCCCCCGTAGAAGGCTAGAAGCACGGGCCAGCGCCCCCGGCCACGCCACAGCCGCACACGAGGAACGGCCACCTCGGCGGGATGTTCGGGCAAGGCGCGGAATGTCCGTGGACCCGGGCGTGCCTTTCCCACCCCAAGGTCACCGCCCCACCCTCCACCCCCACCACAGCCGCTTCGCACAGGACGAGTAACTCTCCCCCCGCGAGACGGGGGAGGGCTCCAGGGTGACTTCCACAGGTGGCACCACCCTCCTCCACGCGCCCCCCCCCCCCACCCCACGGCGCACCCCCCCCCCCCCCTCGGTCGTCGTCGGCACACGCCCGGCCAGCGTGACGCCGGCCGACTGCTCCCTTGCGCCCTGCCCAGGGAGAGCGTGTCTGGCAATTTCTCCCGCCGGCACGTGCTTGGTGCCTTCAGAACAACAACAACAACAACAACAACATATATATATATATATATATATACATATATATATATATATATATACCAAGGCTTCCATTCGAATCATGCTCAAACTGCGAGGTTCAACATTCCTACACTCCTACTTCGCTGCAATAACCATGAGTTCGTAGTTCATGTGTGGGCCTTGCGGTAGCCCCTAGCACACTGATGCACAGCTTCCTAACCGTAGGAACAATACTCCATCTCTCCTACATATGGACATATGGGCATCATATGGCTGGTTATGCCGGAGTCAAGGGGTCAGTGAGGCTGACCCCCCCAAACTGGTGGCAGAAGTGGACCCACCACCGCCACTAACCAAGAACAGCAGCTATTTATGCGCTGCTGGCCAGCGCCGGCGCCGGCGCCTCCACGGTTCGCGAGGGCCCGGGAGGACGTCGAAGCGCGACGCGGGGACGGGCCCCCATGCACTTTCAGGTATGCTCGCCCTATACTTACTTGTATATATATATATATATATACATATATATATATATATATATATATATATATATATATATATATACATACATTTACGTGTATGTATGGGCAGACACACACACACACACACAAACACACACACACACACACACACACACACACGAATTGTACACACCGTCGGCATGTTGTAGACGCGAAGTGCCAATATTTGGGAAGGGGGCCGAAGGCCCCCTTCCCCCATAAACGGTCCGCTAACATTGTTTACCCGCACACAGGGGGAGGGCGGTCTGGGGTCTGTAGACACTGTGCACCACAAGTAGACGCGGCCTGCTAATTGTAGAGACCGTCGGCATGTTGTAGACGCGAAGTGCCAATATTTGGGAAAGGGGCCGAAGGCCCCCTTCCCCCCAAAACGGTCCGCTAACATCGTTTAGCCGCACACAGGGGGAGGGCGGTCTGGGGGTGCACCACAAGTAGACGCGGCCTGCTAATTGTAGACACTTTCGGCATGTTGTAGACGTGAAGTGCCAATATTTGGGAAGGGGGCCAAAGGCCCCCTTCCCCCCAAAACGGCCCGCTAACATCGTTTACCCGCACACAGGGGGAGGGCGGATTGGGGTCTGTAGACACTGTGCACCACAAGTAGACGCGGCCTCCTAATTGTAGACACTATCGGCATGTTGTAGACACGAAGTGCCAATATTTGGGAAGGAGGCCGAAGGCCCCCTTCCCCCAAAAACGGTCCGCTGCCATCATTTACCCGCACACAGGGGGAGGGCGGTCCGGGGTCTGTAGACAGTGTGCAACACAAGTAGATGTGGCCTGCTAATTGCACACACTGTCTACATGTTGTAGACGCGAAGTGCCAATATTTGGGAAGGGGGTCGAAGGCCCCCTTCCCCCCAAAACGGTCCGCTAACATCGTTTACCCGCACACAGGGGGAGGGCGGTCAGGGGTCTGTAGACACCGTGCACCACAAGTAGACGCGGCCTGCTAATTGTAGACACCATTTTACCCTTTTGACCTGTTTTGACGAAAATAGAAAAGCATTTGGACCCATTTTGACGTGTTTTGACCAATATGTTTTTTTTTCCATTTACACGTGACATGTGTGTGTATGTCTACATATGTAGGGGGGATGCCATATTAAAGAGGAAGGCCTGCATGGGTCCAGGGGTGGGCGCCCAGCGGAGGGGGCCTGTGCCAAAAAGGATGTCTGATGAGAAAACCATCATGACTGCACTGGCCCCCCTTGTAATCCGTGCCCACCCCCACCATGGGGGTCTTCAGGACGTGGGACAGCTCAATCAGGAGGGTGAGGACCGCTGCCGCATCCAGGGATCCCTTGTGGGGTCGGAAGGCATACGATTCCTCATGGGCCCACGTTTCCTGCCATTTCATGGCGTCTTCCATGCGCACCCCGGCCCATATTCCGTATATTTGCGACACGACTGTCAACGGTCTCAGCTTCATGGGGTTCCCGCCCCCTTCGCCCTTGGGCACCAGCGATGTGAAGCCTTCTGCCACTCTTTCCGGCTACCTTCCCGTGGCCTCCACCGCGCGCAGGAGGTCCGCCAGCCTGTCCCAGAAGACCCCGGGCAGCCGTTTGAGCACCATGATTGACCAGAGATCTATGCCATTGGCGGTCTTCTCCCCCATTTTCCTCGCTCTGGCCTGCAGCGTCTCCGCATCGAGTTGTCGCGCTTCCCTTGGTGAGCCCCGGATGTGCTGCCGGTAATTGTTCATGAAGGCCGTCACCGATGGCTCTGGCCGGTCCGCGTATGGCATGTTCACGGGTCGCCAGGATTCCCTGATGACTTCATCCATCTCCTGGATGTTCGCCGTGAGCTCGCCCGTGCCTTTGCGCACCATGTGTAACGGGGCATCCGCGCGGTCCCTGATCCACCGGTAGATATCGCCCTGTTTCTGGCTCCATGCATCTTGTGCCCACGACTTCCACGCTTGGATGCACTCCGTTTCTTCCTTTCGCGCCGTGCGTTGCACCTCCCGCTCTAAGGCGCCCCGTAGACCTGCTAGGTCCGCCGCCGTGCCAGGCCGCTTGGCATCTTGCAGGGCCACTCCCTCTGGTAGCCCATCGAGTTCCTGCAGGCGTCGGATCTTCCTGCACACCGTCCGCCAGCAGTCCTCCACGTCTCTGGGCCACTGCGCCGCCAGCTGCCCCCCGACAGGGAGGCGCTCCCTCCACTTGGCCCAGGTGTACACCGGTTTGATCGAGCCTTTGATGGAGTCGAGTGCCCGGATTCTTCTCGTCTTGGGGGCCCCCGTAGGCAGCTTCTTGCTCGGGCAGAGCCTCGTCTGGCATGTCGTGGCCTGCGTTCCCCGTCCTCTTTGCTCTGCGGCATCCCCGGTGGGCAGGGCCACGGGGGGCAGGGCCACGCCACTGGGTTCGCAGGATCCACTCCGTTGTGTGCCCCGCCGTGTCTTCCAGGAGGAGGAATTCTTCTGCCAGCCACGTCCAGGAGGCCCACATCCCATTGGTGTCCTGCTCCTCGGTCAAGCAGTTCCAGTGTCGATGCACACGACCCCACATGGCCAGTGCCAGTTTGCTTTGCTCCTTTGGGTTCATGCTGGACTCCGGCGGGTCCTGCATCTTCTTAATTTTTGTCACCCGCTGCGCCATGGTGTTCACGTCCAGGTCGATGGAGAGTTTGGAGTGGCTGCGTAGGCCCGGCACTGCCCATACACTATCCTTGGTGACTGCCGACGCCAGCCTGGAGTCCAACAGGATGCCGTCAATGCGCGTTCCTCCCGCTGGGCCCGCATCATATGTGTGGTCCGGGAGCTCCCCTCGTGCCTCCGCTCTACATTTCATGATGTCCACGAGTAATCCGATTCTGACCGCTGTGAAATGCTAACATCGTTTACCCGCACACAGGGGGAGGGCGGTCTGGGGTCTGTAGACACTGTGCACCACAAGTAGACGCGGCCTGCTAATTGTAGACACTATCGGCATGCTGTAGACACGAAGTGCCAATATTTGGGAAGGAGGCCGAAGGCCCCCTTCCCCCAAAAACGGTCCGTTAACATCGTTTACCCGCACACAAGGGGAGGGCGGACTGGGGTCTGTAGACACTGTGCACCACAAGTAGACGCAGCCTGCTAATTGTAGACACTATCGGCATGTTGTAGACGCGAAGTGCCAACATTTGGGAAGGGGGCCGAAGGCCCCCCTTCCCCCCAAAACGGCCCGCTAACATCGTTTACCCGCACAGAGGGGGAGGGCGGTCTGGGGTTTGTAGACACTGTGCACCACAAGTAGACGCAGCCTGCTAATATTAGACACCATTTTACCCTTTTGACCTGTGTTGACCAAAATAGAAAAGCATTTGGAGCCATTTTGACCAATATGTTTTTTTTTCCATTTACACGTGACATGTGTGTGTATGTCTACATATATATATATATATATATGTCTATGTGTGTCGTATGGTGTCGTACCGTGTCGTACCGTGTCGTCCGTGTCGTACCGTGTCGTATGCCGTCGTTGCCGTACGACACCTTGTAAGACACTATACGACACGTCGTACGCTCCCGACGCGTCGGGCCCCGACGCCTTGTACGACGCCCCGACGCGTCGTACAGTACATTCCTGACAGCACTCAGGTGCTATCCAGATGGGGCGGCAATACCACTGCTACACCCAACGCTACACATTTGGGAGCTGCAGTGATGACCTCTGGCAGGCCTCACCAGCCTCACAACTTACCAAGCAGGTCCTGTCCAAGGTGTGGCCTGGTGGCTCGGCCCCGACCTTGTGGTGGTGCATCATATCTCAGACTGTTCATTACTGCCCGTGTGACCTTGGCTACACGAGCTGGGATGGCAGCAAGGCTGCCACTGCTTGAGAGCCAGTGCACATACTGGGGACTAGGTACTCCATGGATCGTGGATCGGACCCCGACCAAAACCAACCCCCAGCCCCCCCCCCCCCCCTAGATCGGAGCGGATCATGGATTGGACCCCGACCCCCCCCCCCCCTGGGTACCTAGGGTGCAAAGTCAAAAATCACCAAATCCACTGAAAACCATTGCAAAATCCTGTTTTGGGCCCTAGATGGGTCTATGCTAACAATACCTCACCATGTTTTGACCAAAAAGTGCGGGAAAATGCATTGAACATAGCATGGCACAAAGAATGGCACCCATTGGCAAAAGAAGCAAAGCTGAAGCTGATGATTAGGAGTGGCATGCATTAAAAAAATGAAATGGTGCAGCACAGCACAAAGTGTGAATGGTATTGTCCGCACGAAACATAGAAGATAAATGCGTGACAACCCAAGAAAGATGTGGGCACTCTTCAACAAAAAAAAGCAAAAGCATTCAACCTTCCCCCCCCATGGATCGGAGTGGATCATGGATCAACCCCCCACCTCCCCCGGTACCTAGTCCCCACTGCACCAGCAGCTTTGCTTAGGGCCCCTAGTGGGCCCGGTCAGGACCATGAATACAATGTGCACCAAACGCCAATTGCCCCACCACGGTGGGCTGAGTCAAACTCCATCTTAGTTCGCTTTGACCGTTTCTCCTGTGTTGCCGCCGCTCCCTACCATTGCCCTGGATGAGCAATGCATTGCATGGGGAGGTTTAGCCCTGTGCCGCCCCTCCGTTCCCACTTACACAGGGCTGGGATTGGCTGTTCTTAACATGGGCTGCCACCTGGGAGAGGGGCATTGCCAGCCACTCTTGCTGAAAGTGATGCGTGGTTCTTTATACCGGGAATGGCTCGGGAAAAGGGACCGAAAAAGGGGGAATCCTTGCACTGCGCGCGCACTGCGCGCTACTTTTAGACTATGTTCCCCCCCGAAGAGCCCCTAGGCACGCCCCTAGGAAACACCCTTAGAATCAGGCGACCCAAATTGGACTGGAGGGGACCTTGAGGGGGACCTTCCCGGTTCTTGTGGCAATGGTGAAGGACCAGGGGCCTTGGGGGGGAACTTGACTGTGTGTTGGGCGGCGGAGATGAAGAGCAGTCAGGTGGCGAGTCTGAACTTGGGATGGCAAAGGAGATGGACTCCATCTTGCATTGCCGACTCACCACGCTCAACCCATCTTGGTACTATTCCAAGTGGAGGAGTCCGTCTTCAGCTGTCCCAACCACCGTGGCAGAGGTCGCAGGCCATTGAAGCGGGTGTAGAACACCCTGTCCCCAGTACTGAGATCCATGGAGAAAGTGGGCTTGAGAAAAGAGGAGGGAAATATGATGTCCTGTAGCAGGCACCCTCAAAGTGTATCACCATATCAATCAACCGTGAAAAAGAGTAGATGTGGTGGAAATCGGTAAAAAATCTGTGCAAAAAAGTAGAAATGGGTGAAACAGGGTGAACATCCAAAAATGTCAGATCCCCAATGCATCAAAACCTACTACCAAACAACAATGATGCCCAAATTACCAAAAAGTATGGGTTTCTACTACGGCCAGAAGCCAAATAGTCGCACTGCACGCGCACTGCGCTTAAGGCGCCCCCAAAAGCAAAGGCAGGTGACAACCCCCACGTTGTGGCAATGTCCAACTCTTGGAGGTCGTCCACCACATCAATCAAGACAAAACCCTCGATGGTGGCGGAGGCCAAGGTAGAGACAACGTCGAGTGCAGGCGCCAAGTTCAAGCCAGGGACTAAGCCCCAGGCGGGGTCACCCCCTCCCCTGTGCTGCTGTGCAAGCTGGCCCCACTCGGCCACACCAGATTGGGCTTGGAGGGGCGGGGCGGGGTCACGCCAACATATGTGGCTCAACATGATCCCCACGATCCCCACATCGGTGAGGGAACAATTTTTGGTGGAAACACTTTTTCGCGCCAAAATTTGTGTTCCCGGGCCTTCGTCGCCAACACCCGCTACACAAAACAAAGGACCTGGCATGAAGCCCATTTCTCCAACACCCCCCCCCCCCTTCGGCGGGCGTCCGTGCCCCGCTCTGGAGCAATCTTCAGGTCGCCCGGTGCTGTAAAGAAGGTGCCTGTTGTTTGGGTATCTGAAAAAGAAGGCCAACATTAGAGACCTCCTGTGCCACTCCCGGCGGGAGGCGCATACCCATGCCCGCAAGCACACGTCTCATGACGTATCCCGAGTGTCCACAACGCAATGGCCTCATGAACGCAGGGATGTGGCAGATCGTAAATGACCACCGAAATGGCAATGGAAGGCCCATGCAGGCGAAGATATATAACGCACCCCCTCCCGGTCCTCTCCAACAGTCCCGCCCACTAACGCGCGGCGGTGTCCGCGACCCTCGGGGGCTAATGTCACCAAATGACATGTGTCCCACACCCGCCGGGGGGCGGGGGCTATGGGCCAGCACCTGCACTGTACTTCTGGGTGCGTGTTGGCGTGTCCTGGGGCCGTTGTTGTTGTGTTGGGGGGTCAATGTGCAGGTGACAGTGCCCCGCCTCCCCCCAAAAAATGTGTCTGGGGGTTGCGACTATGCAAAGGGCGGTAGGTTGTCCACATGCTTCCGGCACAAACGGCTGCCTGAGTACGAGGGCATCACGACACGCCCGAACAGCAGGTGATTGGGTCGGGGGCTTGGGTCAGTCAGAGTCAGGGCTTTGAGGTGGGGGTTGGGGTGAGTGCGTCTATAGCAATGACTTGCACATGCTCAGCGATATATAATGTGGACGGGCCCCTCCGCCGTATCGAGTCAGGGCTCTTCCCACGTAAAATGAAGACCAGCCCGTGGCCAGGCGGCGGCCCAGTTGTGTGCCTCGTTGACACCGACGCACGGCCTCACATCGAACGGCGGCCACTGAAAGGCCCGTAGGCCTGCGACAACTGTTGTTCACAAAACACTTGTGGCAGGACGGGGTCTGCGGCGGCGGGGACGTGCCCGTCCGGGACAACGGAAGACTTGAGGGCGGAGTGTGAAAAGGGCTGGACTGCCACGATCCCACGGCGGTCCAGCCCCAACCGCCGTTGGGGAGTGGGGGGGGAGCACTTGACGGGGGCAGTGTGTGTGGGGGAGGGGGGCGGACATTGGGAGGGGACTGGCAGGGACGGCGGTTGGCAATTAACCGACGACGATGGGCCGTGGGGGAGTGCGCGGGGGTCCGGGGGGGGGGGGGGGGGGCACTGGGCACGAATGTCCGTGAGCGGCGGTTTTGGGTCCGGCGGTGCAAGGCAACGGCCTGGAGCCCGGGTGTCCCCGGCAGAGGTCCGGGAGGTGGGGCCTGCGGTGCCACCGGGTGACCGGGTCCCACTCCAGACCATCCCCCCCGCCCCCCTGCCCCCCCTCTTCATGTCGGGGGTCTGCTCCCGCACTGCCCGTGCACTGGACTACGGGCGCCTGCTCAACACAGCGCCACCGAAAGAGGGAGGTCCAGAAGCAGCAACAAACGGGGACATGCGTGGCACTGCCCCGACCCCCCCCCCCCGGCACAATCCAGGCATCGTGATCACGAGGGCATGCCACGGACGGAGAGTAAGGGAGGTGGGGGGTCTGCCCTCCCGCCCCCTCCTCCCCAACGCCCCCGTCAATGACGATGCACGAGTTACGGGACTCGGCGGATCAACAACGGGGCCACAAGGGGATCAGGGAAGGGGGTCCCCGTACCCCCCGCATTCACCCACTTGTGCATCCTCAAAAGGTGACCGTAGTACCCACCTCAATAACCAGCCCCCTTTCCCAACAAGAGCGACTTACAATACAGGGCGAGTGAAATCAAATCACTCAACCATTCCAATTAACTCGCAGGGGCAATGCCAAGCTCCTTGGACCTCCACGTCATGTATTCCTCAAGGCTTGTCCCTGCAACAACTCGGGCGAACTTTTCATCTCCTGGTGTTAGCATGTACGAAAGACTGCAGCCTGTGTTGTGGTCCACATGTTGGAGATACCTATATCGAGGCTCAATGCGGGAACGCAAAATGTAGGCCAGGAAGGCAGGGAGGCACTCAATCTCGGACGTGGATCGGCCCATTTCCTGTGTCAGAAACACAACCTTTGGATGAAGGTTCTTTTCGATATTGTACCCAAACATTGCGGGAAGCCGATTCACTACTTTGGCCACATCCACTCCCAGCTCCTCAAGATATGCAACCGTCCCCTTCATATTCTCCATACTAAGCCCAAACACTGCTGGACGCCCATTTACCACTTTGACAACATCCACTCCCAGCTCCTCAAGATATGCAACAGTCCCCTTCATGTTGTCTATGGTAAGCCCCAACACCGTTGGGTGCCAATTCACTACTTTGGCCACATCCACTCCTAACTCCTCCAGGTATGCAACCGTCCCCTTCATGTTCTCCATACCATAACCAAACACTGCGGGAAGCAGGTTCACGACCTTGGTCACATCCACTCACAGCACCTCAAGATATGCAACCGTCCCCTTCATGTTATCCATACTAAGACTAAACACTGTTGGACGCCCATTCACCACTTTGACAACATCCAATCGCAGGTCCTGAAGATACGCAACCGTCCCCTTCATATTCTCCATACAAAGCCCAAACACTGTTGGAAGCCCATTCACTACTTTTGCCACATCAACTCCCAGCTCCTCCAGGTATGCAATTGTTCCCTTCATCTTCTCCACACTATAACCCAACACCCGTGGAAGCTAATTCACCACTCTGACCACATCCACTTCCAGCTCCGCAAAATATGCAACAGTTCCCTTCATGTTCTCCATACTAAGCCCAAACACTGCTGGATGCCGGTTCACTACTTTGGCCACGTCCACTCCCAGCTCCTCAAGATACGCAACCGTCCCCTTCATGTTCTCCATACCATACAATGCGCGAAGCGTTGGAAGATTGACACCGCAATAGTACTTCACAGCAGCTTCAATCCCCATACCTAAAGGTTGTCGGCGCACCCTCGTTCATATCTCAACCTTTGGCCCAACATGTGCCCAACAGGCGGCGCTCCCCATTCGTGTGCACGCTTGCGAGGTAAAGAAGTCACTTTTGGGCGGAACCTCTGTAGAACATCCTCCTCCCCCAAAGTCCCGCGCCGTTCCCCCACCAACGCTGCCCCCACGGCAGCAGCACTCGGATATGCCCATCTGTCCATCAAAACAACAATACACAAATGGTTAGTTTCTGTGCTGTGACACGAACACCCCCTCACGCGCGATTTACACGACTCTTGTGCCACTTTCAGCGGGAGGCACACGCCCATGCCCGAAGCCACACATCTCATGACGTATCCCAAGTGTCCACAACGCCATGGCCTGATCAACGTGAGGCTGTGGCAGATCGTACAGGGCCACCGAAATGGCAACAGAAGGCCCATGCGGGCGAAGATATATAACGCACCCCATCCTCTCAAATACTCCCGCCCACTAACGCGGGGGTGAATGTCACCAAATGACATGTGCCCCACTCCCCCTGGGGAACGGGGCTATGGGCCAGCACCTGCACCGTACTTCTGGGTGCGTGTTGGCGTTTCCTGGGGGCCGTTGGGTGATTGTTGTGTTGGGGGGTCAATGTGCAGGTGACAGTGCCCCCCCCCCCCCCCAAACATGTGTCTGGGGGGTGCGACTATGCAAAGGGCGGCAGGTTGTCCACATGCGTCCGCCCCAAACGACTGCCCGAGTACGAGGGCATCATGACATGCCCGAAAAGCAGCTGATTGGGGTCTGGGGCTTGGGTCAGTCAGAGTCTGGGCTTTGAGGTGGTGGGGGTTGGGGTGAGTGCATCTATACCAATGACTTGCACATGCTCAGCGATATATACACATCTTTTGGGGGAGCTATTTCACCAACCCTGATCCATGATCCAGACCATTTGGTGGTGGTGGGGGGGTCCACCACCCCGATCCACCCCGATCCATTTTCATAGGAGCACACATGGGGGGGGGGGGGGCGCAGTTCAGTTCAAGACACCAACCCCCGCGGTGTGGGCGGAAGGGTCTGCAGACGGGGGGGGTTGGCACAAGGCCTTGGTAGAAAGCTGTTTTCCTACTGGCCTCTCGCCACTGAACATTCCGACCCTCTGTGGGTCCGAACTCTGTCTGATTGTGTCAACGGAGCCCCTGGATGACTTGTCCTGTTTGACTACCCTGGGGCCGGCTGTCCCAGAGATGGGCCGCTACCCGTGCCGTTGGCCAGGTGCACCCAGATACACACGCCGAGTCCATGCTGAGCTTGCCGGCTCCAGTACGGGTCACCCCCTACCCCGTGCTGCTGTGCAAGCTGGCCTCACTTGGCCACACTAGATTGGGCTTGGGCGGGGCGGGGTCACGCCAACATATGTGGCTCAACATGATCCCCACGATCCCCACATCGGTGAGGGAACAATTTTTGGTGGAAACACTTTTTCGCGCCAAAATTTGTGTTCCCGGGCCTTCGTCGCCAACACCCGCTACACAAAACAAAGGACCTGGCATGAAGCCCATTTCTCCAACACCCCCCCCCCCCTTCGGCGGGCGTCCGTGCCCCGCCCTGGAGCAATCTTCAGGTCGCCCGGTGCTGTAAAGCAGGTGTCTGTTGTTTGGGTATCTGAAAAAGAAGGCCAAGATTAGAGACCTCCTATGCCACTCCCGGCGGGAGGCACACGCCCATGCCCGCAAGCACACGTCTCATGACGTATCCGGAGTGTCCACAACGCAATGGCCTCATGAACGCAGGGATGTGGCAGATCGTAAATGACCACCGAAATGGCAATGGAAGGCCCATGCAGGCGAAGATATATAACGCACCCCCTCCCCATCCTCTCCAATAGTCCCGCCCACTAACGCGCGGCGGTGTCCGCAACCCCCGGGGGCTAATGCCACCAAATGACATGTGTCCCACACCCGCCGGGGGGCGGGGGCTATGGGCCAGCACCTGCACTGTGCTTCTGGGTGCGTGTTGGCGTGTCCTGGGGCCGTTGTTGTTGTGTTGGGGGGTCAATGCGCAGGTGACAGTGCCCCGCCTCCCCCCCAACATGTGTCTCGGGGGTGCGACTATGCAAAGCCCGGCCTCCCCCCAAACATGTGTCTGGGGGGTGCGACTATGCAAAGTCGAGTCAGGGCTCTTCCCACGTAAAATGAAGACCAGCCCGTGGCCAGGCGGCGGCCCAGTTGTGTGCCTCGCTGACACCGACTCACGGCCCCACACCGAACGGCGGCCACTGAAAGGCCCGTCGGCCTGCGACAACTGTTGTTCACAAAACACTTGTGGCAGGACCAGGTCTGCGGCGGCGGGGACGTGCCTGTCCGGGACAACGGGGGACTTGAGGGCGGAGTGTGAAAAGGGCTACACGATCCGACGGCGGTCCACCCCCAACCGCCTTTGGGGAGTGCGGGGGAGCAGTTGACGGGGGCAGTGTGTGTGTGGGGGGGGGGGGGGGGGGGCATTGGGAGGGGACTGGCACGGACGGCGGTTGGCAATTAACGAGGATGGGCCGCGGAGGAGTGCGCCGAGGGTTGGGGGGGGGAGTGGGCCCGAATGTCCGTGAGCACAGCAAAAGAGGGGGACATCTCCTTCAAACCGCTATTGGGTCCGGCGATGCAAGGGCCCCGGATGTCCCCGGCAGAGGTCCGGGAGGTGGGGCCTGCGGTGCCACCGGGTGACCGGGTCCCACTCCAGGCCCCCCCCCCCCGCCCCCCCCCTCTTCATGTCGGGGGTCTGCTCCCGCACTGCCCGTGCACTGGACTACGGGTGCCTACTCAACACAGCGCCACCGAAAGAGGGAGGTCCAGAAGCAGCAACAAACGGGGACAGGCGTGGCACTGCCCCGACCCCCCCCCCCCCCGCACAATCCAGGCGTCGTGATCACGAGGGCATGCCACGGACGGAGAGTAAGGGAGGTGGGGGGTCTGCCCTCCCGCCCCCTCCTCCCCAACGCCCCCGTCAATGACGATGCACGAGTTACGGGACTCGGCGGATCAACAACGGGGCCACAAGGGGATCAGGGAAGGGGGTCCCCGTACCCCCCGCATTCACCCACTTGTGCATCCTCAAAAGGTGACCGTAGTACCCACCTCAATAACCAGCCCCATCTCCCAACAAGAGCGAATCACAATACAGGGCCAGTGAAATTAAATCACTCATCCATTCCAATTAACTCGCAAGGGCAATGCCAAGCTCTTTAGACCGCCACGTCATGTATTCCTTAAGGCTTGTCCCTGCAACAACTCTGGCGAACTTTTCATCTCCTGGTGTTAGCATGTACGAAAGACTGCAGCCTGTGTTGTGGTCCACATGTTGGAGATACCTATAGCGAGGCTCAATGCGGGAATGCAAACTGTAGGACAGGGAGGCAGGGAGGCGCTCAATCTCGGACGTGGATCGGCCCATGTCCTGTGTCAGAAACACAACCTTTGGATGAAGGTTCTTTTCGATACTGTACCCAAAGATTGTGGGAAGCCGATTCACTACTTTGGTCACATCCACTCCCAGCTCCTCAAGATATGCAACCGTCCCCTTCATGCTCTCCATTCTATAACCAAACACTGTTGGACACCCATTCACTACTTTGGCCACATCCACTCCGAGCTCCTCAAGATATGCAACAGTACCCTTGACATTCTCCATACTAAGCCCAAACACTGTTGGAAGCCAGTTCACTACTTTGGCCACATCCACTCCCAGCTCCTCAAGATATGCAACTGTCCCCTTCACGTTCTCCATACTCAGCCCAAACATTACGGGAGACCGATTTATTACTTTGGCCACATCCACTGCCAGCTCCTCCAGGTATGCAATCGTCCCTTTCATGTTCTCCATACTAAGCCCAAACACTGCTGGATGCCGGTTCACTACTTTGGCCACATCCACTCCCAGCTCCTCAAGATATGCAACCGTCCCTTTCATGTTCTCCATACTATAACCAAACAGTGTTGGAAGCCGATTCAGTACTTTGGCCACATCCACTCCCAGCTCCTCAAGATATGCAACCGTCCCCTTCATGTTCTCCATACTAAGCCCAAACACTGCTGGACGCCCATTCACTACTTTGGCCACATCCACTCCCAGCTCCTCAAGATATGCAACCGTCCCCTTCATGTTCTCCATACTAAGCCCAAACACCTGTGGAAGCCTACTCACTACTTTTGCCATATCCATTCCTAACTCCTCCAGGTATGCAACCGTCCCCTTCATGTTCTCCATACTAAGCCCAAACACTGCTGGACACCCATTCACTACTTTGGCCACATCCACTCCCAGCTCCTCAAGATATGCAACCGTCCCCTTCATGTTCTCCATACTATAACCAAACACTGCGGGAAGCCGATTCACTACTTTGACAACATCCAATCGCAGGTCCTGAAGATACGCAACCTTCCCCTTCATATTCTCCATACGAAGCCCAAACACTGCTGGAAGCCCATTCACTACTTTTGCCACATCAACTCCCAGCTCCTCCAGGTATGCAATTGTTCCCTTCATCTTCTCCACACTATAACCCAACACCCGTGGAAGCTTATTCACCACTCTGACCACATCCACTTCCAGCTCCGCAAAATATGCAACAGTTCCCTTCATGTTCTCCATACTAAGCCCAAACACTGCTGGATGCCGGTTCACTACTTTGGCCACGTCCACTCCCAGCTCCTCAAGATATGCAACCGTCCCCTTCATGTTCTCCATACCATACAATGCGCGAAGCGTTGGAAGATTGACACCGCAATAGTACTTCACAGCAGCTTCAATCCCCATATCTAAAGGTTGGAGGAGGCTCGGGAGCACATGCAACGCTGACGGTCCTAAGTCGCAGAATGGGCTTCAATGAGAGGAGGCTTGTCGGAAACGCTGGAACCTGATTCGAGCGCTCTCTGGATACACAACTGCTGATGTTACAATGCGTTGCGAGCGCAAAGTGTTCGGAACGGAGTGTTTCTGGGATGAGGGAGAGAACAACCAATCCCGAAGGCACTCTTCTACTGAAACCTCCAGAGGCTGATGCCCTGAGGCTGCTTTTCGACAGCAGCTTCACATCCGGGGCTCAAAACCGGTAGTCCGGCAAATGCCAATCCATCGAACGCCAGAACGCGCACAGAGGCATGTGTGCACTGGCCCCCGTCACGAAACGCCCCCACGGGTGTACACATGCGTAACAAGACACACTGCGACGAATGACACGACACGACGCGCCATGTGACGGAACTGCGAAGCGGTGCCACACAGAAGTGCCATTTGTTGCGCTCCTCATTCCGAAGGCACTGGCAGTGACATGGTTCAGTGCAAGGCGGCGGAGGTAAGACGCAAGGCACCGGCGCACATCGCGCCACACTCCACCAGACGCACCCCAAGGCCAATGTGGAGGTGGTCGGAGTACAAACCGCTCCGGACCTCCGGGTCTGTCACATCCGCCGCACGTCCGCACGTGCACGGCCCTGCCCCTACCGCACAAGGGGCATCCCAAGGCACAGGGCACACCTGAAGCGTCCTCTGATGCGCCTTGGGCGGCCATCGCTTGTAGCCCCTTCCCCTTCCTCGTGGCCGTGGTCCCCACCATCCTCCATCGCGGCCCAGGCCTGCCCCCCCACCCCCACACACACAACAGCCCCACGACCACTACGCACCAGCCCAAGAGCCGGGCCCATGCGGACGGGGGCCCCCATGACACCCGCGCCCCCGTGGCCGTGGCTTTGGCGGCAGAGCGGCCGACACCAACGGACCGGGCCAGCGCCCCCGCCGTGGCCCTGCGGCTTTGCGTCGGAGGACCGGAGGACTTGGGGTGCGAGGGCACCGCCGGTCGTGTGACGCCATCAATAGTGATCGCCCGCGACGTGACGCCCATCGCGAGCTCTGAGGGCGAGGGGGCGCTCATGTGCGAGACCAGAAGCAGCCCCAGAACGAGCAGCACCGCTGCTGCGCCCACCGCCCGGCGCAGGGGCCCGGCCTCACGGCGGGGCACGGTGCGTAGCGGGCGCAGCGGCGCTCGCGCAGCGCCCGGCGGCAACATGATCGGCTGCTGCCGTCCCACACCCCAAGACATCGGAGACGACCTGAAGGCAGACCCACCGGAAGAGGCATGTGCCTTTTGGGCGGCAAGGCCCTCAGGCCCCACCCCGTGTTCGGGCACGAGGGCTGCATGCACAAAGTACGGGGGGTAGAGGCAACACCAAACCGCATGGCCCAGCAACACCCACCGCCCTACACGAAGGGGCCCCGCACATTTCAATGCAGTCCATACGGCCCTTGCCTCCCAGAGACCAGCAATTGTTGTGTTGCACCCTCTCCTTTGCCGGCACTCGTTGTGGGATCCCCCACCGCAAGAGCGTTTGGTGTGTAACAGTGAATATTGCGGACTGTTCGCCCCAGCAGCAGCAGCAGTTTGGGGTGAGCAATGGGTGGACGATTGTGGGGGAGGGGGATTGCGTGGTCTGGAGGTGGAGGGCGTCTGCTTTCGCGGGCCCTCTCTACGGGAAAGGGGGGCGTAAAATGCACCAACAAATCCTGGAGTTGAGATGACACTATGCACTTTGTTGCGCACTGGCCCCTGTGTCGTGGCCCAGCAATGTCCAGTCCCACCCTGCCCCCCCCCACATTCCCCACATTTTATTTTGTACCGCAGCACACACTCATGGCACCAATAATTCCTCTTGGCCATTCTTGTGGTAGAGGTTAGGCATGCACGGCACAATTCTGGGCTTGAACACTCGTGGCTGGCACTATCCGAGGGGCTGCCCAACTCCTCCACTGAGGGATTCCAGATTCCAACGGGGGTCACATATGAATTTGATGCCTCCGGGCGTTGGGGATCTGGACGGTGGACGGTGGTCTGTGGAAACCAAAACATGGGGCTGCTGCTTGACACATGGTGCCCTTCGTCGGCTGATTGTCTGCTTCCCCCGAGACCACACGACATTCCCTCACATGAACAATGCAATCGTCAACAACCGTTGCAGGTCATGATCGTTTACGTCCCGTGCGTATGGGCCCAGTTGGAGGGGGGGGGGGGCTGAATAAAGGCGTGTCGCGGCCTGACTCTACCTCGGGGCAGTCTCTGAACGACGACCGGATGGTATTGTCTGCAAGAACTACAGCCAAACAGCAAAATTGCTTCTTCGGTACCCATCCCAAAAAAACGCGACCCCTCCCCAAAAAAAAACTGTGGGACAATGGCCAAAAGATGCTTGGAAAGCACTCACGGGGAGGGGGTTTTCTCGACTGTGACCTGTGTGTGAGCACATAACCTTCTCGTTCGCAAACATATTGACAAAGCGATATGCAGTGACGGGACTTCAGCAGATTGGCCTCCAGTGCAGATGTGCATGGAATGCAGCGGGCGATTTCTGAGGTGGTGTCATTTTCGACGGACCACGAGCGAAGTACACAGGCCCTTCCTCGGCTGCAGCCACCCTGAGCTCCAGTAGCACCCTTGGCATCAGGATGTGCATGATCTGATGGTACGTGTGTCCTTTCGTGTCCTGGACGCTATGTACACAGAGTGCCGCCACGTTCAGGGGCCCCAGGCCCCGTTCCTACGCGCAGTTCAATTGCTAACCTTTGGGGCCAGCTTTGGGCCTTGCCCTAGGGCCGTTTGGCGAGTATAGGGCTGGGCTTGGGCTCTAGTACACCGAACCGCTTTGGGGGGCTTCCGCTTCATCCAAACATAACTTGTCATTGAGACCAGCGGCGGCCTTTGCCTCGAGAATATCCACACCTTGTTCAGCGCCAGCAGGATTGGCATCCCACTCCTCGGAACCAGAATTCGCCCTACCCACCTCAATGCTGGTCCCGCATGCCCCGATCCGCATCCTACATCCATGAAAATGCATCACGTATGCCCGAAATTTGTCCTTCAGCCACCACAACAGAAAGATAACTCTCTGAAGAAAAAAAAAGAAGCAATAGCATGTTGGAAAAGACGCCAGGGACCAAGGGGTGGTGGGTGCGCAAGGCGGTCCTGGCAAGAGGGGGGGACCGCGGGGGGGGGGGGATGGTGATCCCTGACCTTGGGGCCTGTGGCGTGATGGCACTTTTGTACAGTTTTGTGTGGGGGGGGAACCCACTTTGACCCGCGTCGTTGGAGGCACTTCACGGGGGGACGTTGGTCTGAACTGCTGCCAGACTCCCAGCCCCACCTCTACTCTTCCAACGTCTCATGCGGAATACTTTTCCCCCTGTCGGCGCACCCTCGTTCATATCTCAACCTTTGGCCCAACATGTGCCCAACAGGCGGCGTTTCCCATTCGTGTGCACGCTTGCGAGGTAAAGAAGTCGCTTTTGGGCGGAACCTCTGTAGAACATCCTCCTCCCCCAAAGTCCCGCGCCGTTCCCCCACCAACGCTGCCCCCACGGCAGCAGCACTCGGATATGCCCATCTGTCCATCAAAACAACAATACACAAATGGGGTGGGGTGGGACCTCAAATGGTCGGGTTGCAGTGTCCGCATTAGGCTCTGGCCGCCTTCTGTCCATTCCGACATTGTACGGCGTGATCACACGAAGGGTGCAGCCCTCGTCCCTGCGTCCGCCCTCTACTCAACTTTCAGGTCGCCCAGTGCTGTAAAGCAGGTGTCTGTTGTTTGGGTATTTGAAAAAGAAGCCCAACATAATTGACGTTTCGGTGCAGGTTAGTTTCTGTGCTGTGACACGAACACCCCCTCACGCGCGATTTACACGACTCTTGTGCCACTTTCAGCGGGAGGCACACGCCCATGCCCGAAGCCACACATCTCATGACGTATCCCAAGTGTCCACAACGCCATGGCCTGATCAACGTGAGGCTGTGGCAGATCGTACAGGGCCACCGAAATGGCAACAGAAGGCCCATGCAGGCGAAGATATATAACGCACCCCCTCCCCATCCTCTCAAATACTCCCGCCCACTAACGCGGGGGTGAATGTCACCAAATGACATGTGCCCCACTCCCCCTGGGGGACGGGGCTATGGGCCAGCACCTGCACCGTACTTCTGGGTGCGTGTTGGCGTTTCCTGGGGGCCGTTGGGTGATTGTTGTGTTGGGGGGTCAATGTGCAGGTGACAGTGCCCCCCCCCCCCCCCCCCTCAAACATGTGTCTGGGGGGTGCGACTATGCAAAGGGCGGCAGGTTGTCCACATGCGTCCGCCCCAAACGACTGCCCGAGTACGAGGGCATCATGACACGCCCGAACAGCAGGTGATTGGGGTCTGGGGCTTGGGTCAGTCAGAGTCAGGGCTTTGAGGTGGTGGGGGTTGGGGTGAGTGCGTCTATACCAATGACTTGCACATGCTCAACAATATATACACATCTTTTGGGGGTGCTATTTCACCAACCCTGATCCATGATCCAGACCATTTGGTGGTGGTGGGGGGGTCCACCACCCCGATCCATTTTCATAGGAGCACACATGTGGGGGTGGGGGGGGGGCGCAGTTCAGTTCAAGACACCAACCCCAGTGGTGTGGGCGGAAGGGTCTGCAGAGGTGGGGGGGGGTTGGCACAAGGCCTTGGTAGAAAGCTGTTTTCCTTGGCAGCGCCTACTGGCCTCTCGCCACTGAACATTCCGACCCTCTGTGGGTCCGAACTCTGTCTGGTTGTGTCAACGGAGCCCCTGGATGACTTGTCCTGTTTGACTACCCTGGGGCCGGCTGTCCCAGATACACACGCCGAG
The DNA here is from genome assembly GCA_964036045.1 of Eutreptiella sp. 'Long Island Sound 2002'. Classification (NCBI taxonomy): domain Eukaryota; phylum Euglenozoa; class Euglenophyceae; order Eutreptiales; family Eutreptiaceae; genus Eutreptiella; species Eutreptiella sp. 'Long Island Sound 2002'. Next base: position 6,421,161 of record OZ038398.1, on the reverse strand, counting down.
TCCATGCTGAGCTTGCCGGCTCCAGTACGGACCTGTGTGCGCCGGTGTCTGCATCTGCAGGATTTTCCTAACAGGGGCTTGTAACAACGACTGGGATACGTTCTCTGTTTGGTCGTTCCCCTTCTGTTGCGCTCAGCACCGCTTTCGGCGAGCGCGGTCCTGCCCGACCTGTTTCCTCAAATGCTCCCCCTTCCCTTGTTTTTTCCGGGCCCTCTTTGTGCTCCCCAAATGGGGGGCTGCTGTGGGGTGGGAGGGCAGTGTGCCACTCTAGGGGCTGGTACAATGCATCGCGGACTGTCAGTCCGGCTCTTCTGACAGAGCCACAGTCTTGTACTTGTTGTCAGATGTGTGTGAATTGCTTTGCCCTTCTCTGCTCCGCTTGTTGGGATTGTGCAGCTGTGAGTTGTACGAATCGTTCTGATTAGACATGCAAGGTAGTATCAAGCACCCATATTCTGCCGTACCGGTACCAGTTCTTGTCCGGGCACCTTATTGAACCGCAGTGTGATGAAGTTGGCCCTCGGCTTCTTGTACTTTTTGTACGCTCACTGGGCGGTCATGAAATGCCTTGCTGCAGGGTGAGGACTTTTTTCTTTTGTGGAAAGTCACCTCGATTTGTCATTTCAATTTTGTGCGCCATTCCCAACACAATTGGAGGACCAATGTGCGAAATATACTCGCGTCGAAGTTTAGCAATCTTGTTTGTTGTGCAATTTCCTCTGCCAAACATGGCTCAGCATCTGTAGATGGGGTATCGCCAAAGTCTGTGGTGTGCTTCGCAGTGTAATGAAAAGGTGCCGTTGATCATCCCCTTGTTGCACAGCTGTGCACTTTTTATACACAGCGTGCTTCATTTTGAAGTTTCCAAGCCCAAAACCAACACCAACAAGAGAAGCTTTCAAGGATGATTTGTCAACTCAAAGCAACGCTGTGAAACGGCACGGCGGTTTCCATGTTCACCAAAAGCATGGGCTGATTGAGATGCTGTCCATATGGATATATATATATGGACATATATATATATATATATATATATATATATATATATATGGACATATGTCCCTATGCATGCCCTATGCTTGGACATGAATTCCACCATGTCTACACTACACATTCCCAGGCCCATGCACGCCTCACACTTGCATTGCATTTCATGCCACATAGCTCATGCCCACACCCATACACGCCATCCAGCTTGTGAATTCAATAGTAAATGTTGAAGGTCGTGGGCGGTTGGATGTTGCGGGTTGTCGAGGGTCATTGACGGCTGCAAACGGCTGTGGATGGTTGGCAAGCGTCCTTGTGGTTCTAGGCTCTGGGACTATCAGAATTACTTGGTGGTTGTTGGTGGTCAAGGTTGTGGAGGATTGCGAAAGGGCAGGTCAGGTTTGGAGAGGGTTCAGCATCCCTGCCCCAACACACAACTCTTCAGCTATGGCAGAATTGAGGCCTGCAAGGGGTTGTCCAACCGCTCCAGTCCCGTTGGATCAGACTGCAGAGGGTTGTCGTTTCTCCAGTCCCCTGAAGTTATCAACAACTGTGAACAACCAGCAGCAGCTGCATTCGATGCGAAAGTACCCCATTTTGGGTGCGCTGCGGTCTACTGGGCGGGAGAGGGCCCTGGGCGTCGAGTTTGGGAAATGTGGACATACCTATCATGGAAAATGGAGGGCCACAATGGGTGTCAAGTTTGCTTCACCACAAGGAGCTTCCACCCCGCCTACCAACACAGTCTTCATTGCTCTCAGTTCAGTGTGCCAATTCATGCTCTTTGAGTCGGCTTGTCCGATTGTTCAATGGCTGGGGTCAGGGGCAAGGACCCGTCCTCCCTTCTCCACTGTACCAGGTCAGCTGTTGCCTGTTGGAGTGGAGGGGGGGGGGGGTCTAAACGTACAAAATTCTTTGTTGCTTTGTGCACCGTGCTTCCTATGAAGCAGAAAGCAGTCCTAAGCACTGCTTCTCTCGGTAGGGGAGTGGACGCCACCGGGGCAAAAGGCAGGCATATGAGCCGTGGTGCAAAACAACCCCCCCCCCCCCCCCTGGTCCGTCCCCAGTAGGTCAGTTCCAAAAGCATTACTTCCACTCTCCTCATCACGGCGCCTTGCCAAGATTTTCTTGGAGTACAATCTGAAACGTCTACGAAATGATGCATGAGCAATCAGTACTTAAACCAGGCCTTCCGCTGGCTTTGGAGGCTTTCGGACAGCATCCTTCCTGGCCGACGCCCCGTCGTATACTTGCACCAGGCCTGAATCAAACACAGCGCACCGTACAATGATCCGGAAAAACAGGAAGAGCGTCACACAGATGGCCCAAGCCATGGCGTCAGTGTTGCCATGAAATGAAATGCAGCCACGGCTAATGCAACGGGGAAGTATTTGTAGGGCGCCAATGAACACCATCATGATCCAAACTTCTTTCATGACGTCGCACACGAAGCCAAAGAGAAATGAACGACAACAATAGGATCTGCAATGCAATATCAAGTGTCTGACATACCACCCTTTCTTCGCTCCCTCCATCGCTGCTGCCACACCCTTTTCGTCTTCTTGCCTTCCTCTCTGCCGCCCCCCCTCCTTCTACCCCCGGTTTGTTAACTTTACTTCCACCAATGTGCATCAATGTCGTTTCAAGGGAAGCAATGTTGCCTTTCTCCTTGAAACAATAATGGTGATTGGTTGCCACTCATCATATCCATTCGCGGCACAGTCTGCACTGCATGCAGACACCGTGACAGCAACAATTGCCCTAAAAAGATGCTATGGGATGGAGGTGTGGTGGCACACCCCAAACACTGCCAAAGCTGCTGTTGCCCCGTAGCCCCTAATGACACATGGTCCTTGCCCCGGCACTGTGCATTGTCACAGTCACAAAAATACTGTTGAAGAACGGGGTTGCACAGCCTCATCTAGGCAGATGTTAGGCCCGTTTTGGCCCACTTTTGGCCTGTTGATGAACATATTGCATACCACTTAAACGATTTTGAGGTGTCTCCACCACTTCACACACATTTGGAGAGAACACATGCACCATCAAACCTCAACGCGGCGTGTCAGCTAGCCTATACTCACATTTTGAGCATGAGGGCGCCACTACACACACGTTTTTGGCGTCAACACATCCGAACATACATTTTGGGAGAATGGGTGTGCGAAGCACCCAAATTGGGTGTGTCAGCCGCCGTTACCACAAATTTTGAGAATTCTACTGCCTATCAGCAAGGTACCTCAAAGAGGGAGGGGGCATAGTTTGGGGCTTTTGGGGGGGGCATGGCTCGGGCTATATGGGCCTATCGGCCACTACATGGGTCCCCATGGGTGCTCACGTACCCGTATTGTCACTAAAACATCACCCAAACCCATCCCAGGGGCGACGGAAGGGTTTCGGAAAAAATCGAATTTTGGAAATCTTGCAGGTGTCACTAAACGGCCCTATCCAGCATGAAAACGGGTGATTCCTCACTGGCAAGGGCCCATAGGGGGGGGTGACCGGGGGTACCCGGAGTTCGGACCCGGGACCCCCGCCATAGGTTAGGGGGTCCATGTACAAGAAAAAAGTCGCCCCACACCTGGGTCCAAATCCACACACAGCGGACGCAATATGCAAAGTAGTTTTGACCCCCCCCCCCCGACCCCCCCCCACCCCCCCCCAAAAAGCGGCCCCCGGGTACAGGGGGCTGAAGGGGTCAAAAGCAAAAAATTCATTGGGGGATCATTTTCTCTCCTAAAATGATGAGTTTACAGGGGGTTGAACATCCGGTACCATACCTTGGGGTATCCTACGCGAACGACCCCAAAAAAAGGGGGGGTATATGGCGTACGCGCCTGCGCTTCTAACAACCCTCTTCGAGGTGATTTTGCACCCACATGATGTGACAACACCGTTGCAGAATTTGTCCACCAAATGGGTGTGGGCCGGTGTCCATTGCAAGGAGTGTGCTGTGGAATGAAACTCCCAGATTGCACTGTTACTTTCTTGAAGGATCCGGCATTGTACTGTTACATTTTGGGAGGATCCAGGTTTGCACGCCAATTTGCAGGTGGATCCAAGATCAGCATCTCAATCAGCCCATGCTTTTGGTGAACATGGAAACCGCCGTGCCGTTTCACAGCGTTGCTTTGAGTTGACAAATCATCCTTGAAAGCTTCTCTTGTTGGTGTTGGTTTTGGGCTTGGAAACTTCAAAATGAAGCACGCTGTGTATAAAAAGTGCACAGCTGTGCAACAAGGGGATGATCAACGGCACCTTTTCATTACACTGCGAAGCACACCACAGACTTTGGCGATACCCCATCTACAGATGCTGAGCCATGTTTGGCAGAGGAAATTGCACAACAAACAAGATTGCTAAACTTCGACGCGAGTATATTTCGCACATTGGTCCTCCAATTGTGTTGGGAATGGCGCACAAAATTGAAATGACAAATCGAGGTGACTTTCCACAAAAGAAAAAAGTCCTCACCCTGCAGCAAGGCATTTCATGACCGCCCAGTGAGCGTACAAAAAGTACAAGAAGCCGAGGGCCAACTTCATCACACTGCGGTTCAATAAGGTGCCCGGACAAGAACTGGTACCGGTACGGCAGAATATGGGTGCTTGATACTACCTTGCATGTCTAATCAGAACGATTCGTACAACTCACAGCTGCACAATCCCAACAAGCGGAGCAGAGAAGGGCAAAGCAATTCACACACATCTGACAACAAGTACAAGACTGTGGCTCTGTCAGAAGAGCCGGACTGACAGTCCGCGATGCATTGTACCAACAGCACATTGATGTACTTGACGATGCTTTGGTGTCACTATGTGCCCCAATGAACCGTCCTTTTGATGTCTACCGCCTGTTTTTGTGTAGAGCAATTAATGGAAATGCAATTGCACTCACATTGTGATACCCCCCCCCCCCGCAAAAAAACGACCGCCCCCCGCCGTTTCGTGGCGCACCATCTTCGATCCGTGTACCCATATAACATGACCCCGTTTGCCCTTCAGAGCATCAGCGCCACATGGGGCAGTAACAGGAATGCGAATGAGCGAGGGCGTAAAGGGGCAACCCTCATCCCCTGCAATTCCGTCTTGCTTTGCTTGCTTTGGCGGAAAGGTGCTGAAAGTGCTCCGTGCCACACTTCGTGCCATGAAGTCGACACAAGTCGTTCTGGCTCCACTCGTTCGGCCGCCCGGCCGTGGCGTGCGGTGGTGCAGCCAATCAGCTCCCTTGGCCGCCCCGTATGTCTGACCCCTCCACCGATCCTCCGAAAACCCACCACAACTGTGCGCCCGCCGCCGCAGCGCCCCCCCCCTGCCCCCGCGGCCTCGTGCGTGGTCACTCTGTGCGGCACTCCAGTTACACGGGGGTTCCGCCACCGGCCGTTCTCCGTCGTGGTCGTGGGGGTGCCGACGACGGCATGGGCGCTTCGCCCCCTGCCCCATCCCCGTCCCCCACCCGCGAAATGCCATGTCCGGGTCGCCTGCCACTCCGCCACCGAGGGGCTGTGGTCTTGTGGCGTCTGCCTCGGGGCGCCTGCCTTGGCCTTTGCTGCCGCCCCTCACAGTTGATTTGGGTGACCCACAAGCGCCCCCGCGCCCCCTCCCAGGTTCGTATCCGGGTCTCCCTGTGTCATGCACTTGGGCATCCCCCTGTCCGCCTCAGTACATCCAAGAGCCCGCTCAGAGGCCCTACGGGACCCCGATACCCGCACAATGCGCCCGTACGTGCGTGCGACTCACAAATTGGAGAAGGACAGTCGCCCCACTGCAGTTCCGTCACTGTCGTTCTGCATATGAGTGAAGCGTGCGAAGGAACTACGCGAACAAGCGTCAGTAACAGACACGGTCTGCGATGGTGATCTGTTGTTGTTCTTGCCATTCACGCGGATGCCGCCGCCGCTATGGCAGAGTGCGCGAGGGTGAAACTGAACGCGGGTGTTGAGGGGTGTTGATGCAAAATGCCCCATTGCACCAGCGGCATCAGATGACCAGGCACCAACACCACCTCCGATCGGGGCCTCGTCTCTAACCCATACCCTCATCCCAGTCCTGCCTCACCAGACAGTGCCCCTGCCCCTTCCGCAAGCTGCCAATCACCGGCGGAGAAAAGGCCCTTGATGGACCACAAAGACTGGGGTCCCTCGGCAGTGGCAGACCGTGTCATGTCATGTCATGTCATGTCATGTCATGTCATGTCATGTCATGTCATGTCATGTCATGTCACGTCATGTCATGTCAATATCATGTCATGTCATGTCAATGTCATGTCATGTCAATGTAAATGTCATGTCATGTTAATGTCATGTCATGTCAATGTAAATGTCATGTCATGTTAATGTCATGTCATGTCATGTCATGTCATGTCAACGTCACATGACATGACATGACATTACATTACATGGCATGACATTGGCATTACATTGACATTGACATTACATTACATGACATGACATTGGCATGACATTGACATTGTCATTACATTACATGACATGACATTGACATGACATTGGCATGACATTGACATGACAGGATGACATGACATGACATGACATGTCATATCATGTCATGTCATGTCATGTCAATGTCATGTCATGCCAATGTCATGTCATGCCAATGTCATGTCATGCCAATGTCAATGTCAATGGCATGTCATGTAAATGTCATGTCATGTCATGTCATGTCACTGTCATGTCATGTCATGTCATGTCATGTCAATGTCATGTCATGTCAGGTCAATGTCATGTCATGTCAATGTCAATGTCATGTCATGTCATGTCAATGTCAATGTCATGTCATGTCATGTCACTGTCATGTCATGCCAATGTAATGTCATGTCATGTGAATGTCAATGTCATGTCATGTCAATGTCATGTCATGTCATGTCATGTCATGTCATGTCATGTCACGTCATGTCATGTCATGTCACGTCATGTCATGTCATGTCATGTCATGTCATGTCATATCAATGTCACTGTCATGTCAATGGCATGTCATGCCATGTCAATGTCATGTCATGTCAATGTCAATGTCATGTCATGTTAATGTCATGCCATGTCATGTCATGTCAATGTCAATGTCATGTCATGTCATGTCACTGTCATGTCATGCCAATGTAATGTCATGTCATGTGAATGTCAATGTCATGTCATGTCATGTCATGTCATGTCACTGTCATGTCATGTCATGTCATGTCATGTCAATGTCATGTCATGTCATGTCAATGTCATGTCATGTCAATGTCAATGTCATGTCATGTCATGTCAATGTCAATGTCATGTCATGTCATGTCACTGTCATGTCATGCCAATGTAATGTCATGTCATGTGAATGTCAATGTCATGTCATGTCAATGTCAGGTCATGTCATGTCATGTCATGTCATGTCATGTCACGTCATGTCATGTCATGTCACGTCATGTCATGTCATGTCATGTCATGTCATGTCATATCAATGTCACTGTCATGTCATGTCATATAATGTCATGTGATGTCATGTCAATGTCAATGTCATGTCATGTCATGTCATGTCATGTCATGGCATGGCATGGCATGGCATGTCGATGTCATGTCATGTCATGTCATGTCATGTCATGTCATGTCATGTCATGTCATGTCCTGTCATGTCAATGTCGTGTCATGCCATGTCATGTCATGTCAATGTCAATGTCAATGTCAATGTCATGTCATGTCATGTCACTGTCATGTCATGCCAATGTAATGTCATGTCATGTGAATGTCAATGTCATGTCATGTCATGTCATGTCATGTCATGCCATGTCATGTCATGTCAATGTCAATGTCAATGTCAATGGCATGTCATGTCAATGTCATGTCAATGTCAATGTCATGTCATGTCATGTCATGTCATGTCATGTCGTCATGTCATGTCAATGTCATGCCAATGTCATGTCATGTAATGTAATGTCAAAGTCATGTCATGTCATACCAATGTCATGTCATGTAATGTAATGTCATGCCAATGTCATGTCATGTAATGTAATGTCAATGTCATGTCAATGTCATGTCAATGTCATGTCATGTAATGTAATGTCAATGTCATGTCATGTCAATGTCATGTCATGTCATGTCATGTCATGTCAATGTCACATGACATGACATGACATTACATTACATGACATTACATTGGCATGACATTGGTATGACATGACATGACTTTGACATTGACATTGACATGACATGACATGACATTGGCATTGACATTGACATTGACATGACATGACATGAAATGACACGACATTGACATGACATTGACATTGACATGACAACATGACATGTCATGACATGGACATGTCATGTCAATGCCATGTCCATGCCATGACATGTCATGTCATGTCAGCAGTTGTTCAATGGCCGGAACACCCACCCTTCCACACATACTGATCCCCCCTAAAACACATCAGAAAAGTGCGCTCAAGCGAAGTATGCAATTTGCTGAAGGGATTAGCTCGCTCTGTTCCCTCAGACCTATGAAGCCTTTTGGTCGCTTTGCACTGTTTTACCCCAAGCCAAAGCTCGTGGGCCACAGCCACACTTTGAGCCGACTTAGAGCAGGGGCACATGGGTGGGAAATGGCACCGCATGGGGCGCTACAGGGCCGATGACGTGTCTACGACCTGTGCTTGAGAGGCATTGGCTTGCAGAACCCACATCCTTCCGCAGCCGCACAATGCACGCGGCCCCTGGCTCTTGTGTGCAGCAGATACCGGGTGGAGGAGGGCCTGGGGATGTGGTGGTGGGAGCGGTGTTCAAGAGTGTGGATCAGGGGCCCTGCACTTGAGCACCGCTTGCCGCATTTTGCAGGAGTCCCGCAGTCAATCGGAGATATAGTACGGGCGGAGGGCTCCCGTAGGCGTACTAAGGACCCTCTGTCCCAACTGCATGATGTATTCCTGGGCGCACTGCGTGGCAATGCGGTGCTTTGTAGGGCTTGTGAGGCTGCAGCGCCGCGACGGTTGTGGAGGTAATGTGCAGCTGCTGCCGGGCAAGTAGTGACGGTACTCGACTAACGACCCAGTGCCTCTCATGCCGCACAGGCCTCTCATGCCGCACAGATGCCGCTAGGCCTCGCACACCGCACAGGCCTCTCACGCCGCACGCCGCACAGGCCTCGCACGCCGCACAGGCCTCTCACGTCGGCCGCTGGACTGGGGTGGTCATCAACTTGGTGAGAACGCCACTGCAGACGAAAGAAATGCGCCGCTGGCGGGGCTCACAGCTACGGACCTGGCTCGGCTTTGAGGCTTAAGACGCCTTAAGTGGATGGTCCACCACCACGGAACGAGGAGAGAAGGAGGAAAATGGAATGGGTAAATGAAGTTGCGAAAGCATAATACGTTTCCTATGCCTCCCCGTTCCCGTTTTGTCTGTTCCCCCTTCTGTTCTGCAAAAGACTTTCGAAGTCACGCAGATATTTGCTTGGTTTCAGTTTGTTAGTGCTAGGGGCACGTGTAGCATCCATGAGGTAGACTACAAAAAGCATTCCAACAACATCGGCTCTCGCAGCAATAAATCCTTGAAAGAAGCTGTACACCAAAACAAATGGTACTGCGCCGAAAACAAGCTCTTTGGTTGGTACAGTAACCTGGTCCATGCTGCCCAAGGAACAGTCTGGTATATACTACGGAATATCTTACCATGACCCCTCGCTTTTGAGATGCCTAACAATGGTGTTTTGCGAGTGGCGAGCGAGCAACACCGGGCGGGGGGGTGGGGGTACAAACGGTAGGCCTTCATGGTGAAAAGATACAATGTGGGCCCTGGGGGGTAAGTAAGGGGTTTCCTGCATTTCAGTCTGCTTCGTCACCCGGAGTTTTCGGTCACGTTTTGGCAACGAGGCTTTCTGAGGTCTGGAGTGTTAGGGATCGACGGAGGCGCCAAATTGACAGCCTCAGCAAAATGTGATGCACAGCCCCTGAACCAGGGGGCCAACATTGCCTAGTCCCTCAAAATGGCATGTCGTGCCACATGTGGTGTTTGACGCTCAATGCCCTGGTACAATGGTTGCCGGCGAGGGCTGTGTGTCCCGGAGAGCCAAACACGATGCATGGGGAAGCATCTATGTGGTAAGCCATGGACACTGACAGACGTACAGACGAGAGGATGCAAACACACACAGTGCACTTTGCGTTGCGCAGCGTCGCACACCAATTCGACACTGCGTACGGACCCGGCCTCGTCCCCAGGCAAACAAAACCCACTGTTCCCGTGTGTTACACCCGATCCGGCCCCCCGAGGACAACCAACAGCACTCGGAGGGTGGGGCGGTATAAATCTGTTGCATCTGGTCCCCAGCAGAGAATTGGACGTCCTACGGCAACACAACATGGACACAACTCAGAGATGTTGTGCGCACCGCCATCCCTCCCCACGCTACGGCTCGCTGCGCTCGATGCGCGGGCCCGTGCCGGCACCCCCTTCAATAACAAGACTCCTGCGGTGGCTACAGACCGCCTCTTGTGTGCACCGCCTTTTGTGTGCACCGCCATCCCTCCCCACGCTACGGCTCGCTGCGCTCGATGCGGGGCCCCGCCTCCGCACCCCCCTTAAATAGCAAGACTCCCGCGGTGGCTACAGACCGCCTTTTGTGTGTACCGCCTTTTGTGTGCACCGCCTTTTTATGTGCACCGCCTTTTGTGTGCACCGCCATCCCTCCGCACGCTACGGCTCGCTGCGGGGGCCCGCCCCCGCACCCCCCTTAAATAACAAGACTCCTGCGGTGGCTACAGACCGCCTTTTCTATGGACTGCCTGTTGTGTGCACCGCCATCCCTCCCCACGCTACGGCTCGCTGCGCTCAATGCGGGGGCCCGCCCCCGCACCACCCTTAAATAACAAGACTCCTGCACTACCCATTGGGGGGGGGGGTCAACCTTAGGAGGCAACCACCCACCCATCCACCCACCAACCGCACATCCAGTGTTGTGTTATCCCTCGGCCTTTATGGTCCAGACTCACTATTTCAGGGTAATATAGCAACTAACGTTTCTTATTAAGAGGATAATAAAGAGACAAAAAAAACGACCCACCAATGACCTACCCCTACTTCTTGGGGGGTTTGGGCTGAAGGAGGGACCCATCTTTTTCAAAAAGGCACCCCCACCCCCCATTGGGGTAGGCACGCCACTAAGCAAAAGCCTGGCCTTGGCACAACGAACATTTACTGCCAGCCCCCCCCAATTGAGTGCATCCCCTTGCCATCCCCCGGTACAGTGTAATTGCTTTGAGCTTCAATGTATTAATAATAGCCACCCATTTGAAGTGTTTGTCTGAACCACAAGGGGCAAGAGTGTCACAAGGAGCCACATGGACGAGACACAGCGACACAACAACAGAATTGACACTGGTGTAATGGGCCATGCACACATTCATTCGCACTCTCATGAATGCTGACACTTGCATAGCTTAAGCATATGGCAACCCAAAATCCTGACATCAAAAGACATCCCCAATGCGACATCCCCACTCCAATGTTGCCTACTGCTTCACGTTAAGGGAATTTAGAGCCTTGAGAGCATTATTCACGGCAACATGCATAAAGAGATAAGCCGCTGAATAGGGTATGAACAAACAAATGCAGCAGAAAAAACGCGAAAACTTGCGCGACAAGTCCGCACGACAATTAGTTGGTGCACACTAATTGATGTGAAAACTCGCGTGAAAACTCAGGTAGTTCACCACGGGGGGGTCGCCGGGCCTGGGTCCTTTACGCCGACCCCCCCCCTCCCTGGAAATTGGCACCAAAGTGCCGGACCATCGGTGCCGAAGGCACCGAAAGCAAATTTTTCCTGATGTGGCAAAGGGTAAAAAATGGTGTTTTCACCCTATGTGTCTATCTATACTCAACATACTCGGCATTTTCAGGAGAAATCAAAAATGGGCAAAAATGGGTGTTTTTTCAGTCCGCTCGAAATAAGTATCCCACCTCTGAGCAGAGTTTCTTAGAGATGGCCACTACCCTAGTTGGTGGGACACTGTACTGACAAACAGAGGGCCCTTGGTTCAATTCTCAGTGGAAGCAAAAAAACACACCGTGGACATAAAGGGGGGGGGGGATAGGGGCTACATGATACGCTCGCCACAAAAGGAGGACTGAGCATGGGATTAGATAGGCAAAAGGTTATTATGTGGGGAAAAGACCCTTTAAGTGGACATCCCCGGTTTGGGATGACCACTTGAAGGCACTTGGCCAACGGTTTTTTTTGCCATAGCTCACCAAGAGTCTACTATGCAAAGGCAGATGACATGCAGCCATTTCTGATTTTGTCCCCTTTGTTGGGGTCCCGAGAACGCAGGGGTTACGTAGCATTCCCGCCCACTTGTGGGCCCCCGAGAAGGCAGGGGTGAGGCAGCCAATTCTAATTTTGTCTGCATTAAAACCCCTTAAACAAAAGTGCCACCTACCGTGCCCCGCCCCCCTGTTGCAATATTTCTTGCCCCTACATCTGCACCTCCAAGTGATCAACGCAATGAGAAGGCCATTTCAAGCCATATATGTAGGGGTCCGGAGCCCCCCCCCCCCCGCCTCTAGCTGGCCCCCTGACCCCCCCACCAGACCCAAGCCCCCCCCCCCCCCCCACTTTGAAAGTGGCACAGAAGCGGGAAGGAGTTTGTGTATGGCCCGTTGCTGCGACCCCCCCGTGTAGTGCACACTAACTACACGCGATAACTAGTTGGTGGACTAGTTATAGTGCACCAACTACTGTGAAAACCACCTGTTACCAAGTGCACACACCATATCGCCATGGCATACCACACCTTTTTAGGCGTGCAACAGTGCACTACGGGGCACACAACGCACGACCGGACACTACACCAATGGGTTTGCGTGCGCATTTGAAGGATGGTGCCCCAATGGCACTGATCGCTTGTATTGGGGGTTGTGCATGGTGTGGCGTTATGTCACTTGGTGGAGGAAGGCGGTTTCATGGACCCTTCCATTAAGGACTAGAGGCCCCACACTCTTGTGGGGCACGTTGAGAGTATGTGTTAGAGCCCCAATTGTGTTTAACAACCGTGCATTGCAATGTCCATTGCCATTAAAAGAACAAGGGTACAATGTTCTTTTCTATAGTGCAGGTGGACTACCCCATTGGCCTCCCCACTGGTGGCAAGAGCTCCCATGGGTTGGGCTTCAGATTGCCCCCATAGGTGTGCACTGACCTATGCATGCTCTTGTGCAAAAATTCGCTACACTGCCTTGTGCTTATGCCATCAACAGTGCCCTTAGGGATGTTTGGGCGTGGATTTGTGGGACTTTTCGATGCAGTGCACGGTGTGCAGTGCGGAGTGCCGGCGCAGGATGGAGGGTGAAGGGTGGAAAAGTGTGTAAAAAGGTGAAACTATCAGATACTGCTCAATGTCCTCATTGTCATCTGGTTTCGATGGACCTGTGCATCGTTGTCACGGAGTTCCCTCAAATCTTGTAAGCGTCTGGTACACATGTGTGGTCCCTACTTGGTTTGCATGGTGTAGTGTTCGGATTGTTCGAGCACAAGGTAGAACGGCAGACACCCTGGTTGGTTGTTAATGAGCATGCGACAATGTTTGTGCATTTCCAGAAAAAATGGCTCCATGTTGTCAAAATTCAACGGAGTTGAACTTCGTTGAGACTCGAGGCATGCTATAGAATGAAGCAAGCAATCATAAATTTACCCACTGACAGGAGTGCGGCACTTTTGCCAACTGTTGCCAACATTTACTATCAGTGAAATGTTACAGGTTATTGAAAATGGGACTTTTTCTAAATGCTTAGTGTTATTTGTGGGTAGCCCAGTCGTTTGTGTCTGTGCACATTTTGCGACTTACCACACACTCTTCGTTTTTTTCCTTTCTGCGACGACCCTTCTGCTGATTCTCTGGGTGATTAATTTTTTGGCTTTTAAATTTTCTACTACCAATTACATTATGGGCTCTAAGAACGTTACTTGCTTTATTCTCCTTTAAAATTTGTAAACATAAAAACAAACATGAACAATACTTTCCGGACCCATGACGGGAGCAGGCAAGAAAGCAATCGCAAGACTATTCGTTCAAAAAAGGCTGTGTAGCACAAAACGTTTGAGAGAAGATAGGGTAGACCCAAATGTGCATGGTACAATATGCATATACTGTATGTGTTTCGTGCAGTGCACAGTGAGTGCTGAATAATAAATCTTCATGCCGGTTCAGCATATTCAGTGGGGTGCGCGTGCGCCTCAATTGAAATAATGTAGAGCAGTGATCAGAACACATTCCTCATTTTCGTACATGTGGTACTTTACACTATGCATTGGGTTCGCTGATTGCTAGAAATGCACGCCATTGAACACCTAAAGTATTCACAAGCAACTGTTTACCATTATATAATAACATGATGTGAGTGAGTTTGATGTATCTCTCTTTGGGTGTGCAAATTTTTCCGTTGTACGTCATAGCGCTTTACACAGGTATATGCAGATATCTTGCGACCTATTCATCTGACCAACATCCAACGAAATAAGCAACAAAACTCAATTGACGGACGATGCAACGGCCCGGTGGGGGTGGGGGGTGGGGGCTTTGCAGGGGAGCGGAGGAGCATCCGCATCCGCATTCAGCACAAAATCTCTGCTCGTCAGTGCTTTGAGTCCTGGGGGTAAGTTGGCGTTGATGAATCTATACCAATGCCATTCTCCTGCAGAAACCTCTGCTTTGAGTTAGGGGCAAGTTGGGGTCCAGCACAAACGACTGCCCGAGTACGAGGGCATCATGACACGCCCGAACAGCAGGTGATTGGGGTCTGGGGCTTGGGTCAGTCAGAGTCAGGGCTTTGAGGTGGTGGGGGTTGGGGTGAGTGCGTCTATAGCAATGACTTGCACATGCTCAGCGATATATAATGTGGACGGGCCCCTCCGCCGTATCGAGTCAGGGCTCTTCCCACGTAAAATGAAGACCAGCCCGTGGCCAGGCGGCGGCCCAGTTGTGTGCCTCGCTGACACCGACGCACGGCCCCACAACGAACGGCGGCCACCGCAGCAGTCCCCCCCTCGAGGGCATGTGGACGCGTGAAGGTGCGTCACACGCTGCGAGGGGGCCACAGCCTCGTGACCCGTGGGCGTTCGTGAATGGGATCCGACGGGCGGGCCCCGCGCCCGGGGCCCATCGGGGGTAACCCGCGGTCGTTGAGCCGCCCCAGGGCCGTGCCACCACAGAGGGCGGGGGGAGGGGGTGCCTTGGGGGCCATCACTAGTCCTCAGGCCGCCCTTTCCTACGGACCTCCGGTGGGTGCTCCACAGTGCGTCCTCACTGCCCCCGACCGACCCCCCGATCCCCGAGCCACGGTCCGTCTCATCACCGCCATTTGTCTGGTCCCGGACGTGCGATCCACAGGGCCTGAGCCCATTGTGTATGGGCAGAGCGGGAGAGAGAGGCTGAGGCATGTCCGGTACGCCCTGTGTCTACCGACCACTGCTTTGGGCTTTGGAGTGCAGGCCCTTTGGATGCGATTCGGGGGCCGCGGTGGTGGCGGATGTGGGTATTGGGGACCCCCTCCCCGACCCCTTCTCTGGGGGCCCGGGGTTGGTCCGCCGAGTCCCGTAACTCGTACGCAATAGAATTTTTTTTTGGGGGGGGGCAGGGGGGGGCAGACCCCCCCCTTCCCTCTCCGTCCGTGGCATGCCCTCGTGATCACGATGTCTCGGTTGTGCGGGGGGTGGGGAGCGGGGGCAGGGATGCATTGGAAGGGGGGGGAGGGGACCCCCCCCCCCTCCAGGGCGCCCAGCCTACGCCCAGCCACTGTCCCCCTGACGCCAAGTGCAAGCCTCAATGGCATTTGTAACCGACAGTAACCGCCCCCTACCGCTTTGGCAACCTCCTCCAACCGCCTGCCTAACCGCTTCGGGGCCGCCTCTGAGGTCCCTTCCCTTCCAATACTTCCCTGGGCGGGGGGCAGTGCCGCGCATGTCCCCGTTTGTTGCAGCTTTGGGACCTCCCTCTTCAAGAAGTGCACTCTGTTCGGCGTTGCCATGGGACCCCCTTTCGGTCTCGCCGGTGCCGCATCGTGCGCACGCATCTGTGGTCCCAGAGCGGGCAGTTCGGGGGTGGGGGGGTGCCCTGGGGTACCCACACGCCCTTTGGCGCAGGGGCTGTGCCACGCCGTACCGCCCCCCGGGTGCGCGCTGCTGCGTGGCCCTGCAACCCCCACTCGCCCCCCCCCCCCCCCCCCAGTGCCGCGCAGCAACACACTGCCCTGCCACCGCCTCGTCCCGCCGCTCTGCAGCGACGGGCCGGCCCCGCGGCAGTGCGGCCCCTCCGGGCGGTGCCGCCGCCGCGGCGGCGCCCGCCCGCATCAGAACCACCCGCAGACCCTTCCGCCGGGACCGACCGTCTCGCGGGCGTAGCCGCCGAACGCGACGGCCGTCGCCGCCAGGAGGCCCGCGTGCGCCCAGCTGGCGGCGCGGAGGTGGACCGCCGCCAGGCCCCCGAGCACGGGCGACCCCACCACCTCGCCCAGGTCGAAGACGTTGCCCTGCATGGCCTGGCTGCGGCTGCGCTGGCGGGGGTCGTGCTCGTAGAGGTCCGCGAAGTACGGGAGGAAGCCCGCCATCGCCATGCTCGACGCCACGGTGTACGGCACGAACGCCAGCCCCAGCTGCAGCGCGCTGGTCACGCGGGGCAGCAGGAGGGCCGTGCCGGCCATGACGAGGAGCCCCGCCACGACGTTGGTCTTGCGGCCGAGCCGGTCCGACATGATCCCGAAGGGCTGGGAGGTCACGATGGTGGCGCCCGCCCCGGTGGCGTAGAGCACGCCCAGCGCGGGCAGCCCCATGTGGAACTTGTCGACGGCGAGCGCCGGGATGATGTTGGCGATCATGGCCATGTTCGAGAAGGCGTGGACGAACTGCACCCCCAGGGCGCAGGCCATGTCCGTGTGGCAGACGAGCTGGTGGGCGCGAGGAAGGGGGGCTTGGGGGGGGGGGGGGGGCGAATGAGGGGGGGAAGCGGGTGACGAGAGTGAGAGGGGGTGGGAGAGGGGGTGGGAGTGGGCGCGGGGGAGAGGGAGTGGGCGCGGGGGAGAGGGAGTGGGCGCGGGGGAGAGGGAGTGGGCGCGGGGGAGAGGGAGTGGGCGCGGGAGAGGGAGTGGGAGAGGGAGAGGGCGCGTGAGAGGGAGAGGGAGTGGGAGTGGGAGTGGGCGCAGGAGAGGGAGTGGGAGTGGGAGTGGGCGCGGAAGAGGGAGTGGGAGTGGGAGTAGGAGTGGGAATGGGCACGGGAGTGGGCGCGGGAGAGGGAGTGGGCGCGGGAGAGGGAGTGGGAAACAGAGAGGGAGAGGAACACGGAGAGGGAGAGATGGATGGATGGACGCAGTTGTGCGGTGCGCTACACAGCCTGCCCAGGGGGTCCATTCATCAAGTGCCGGAGGCTGCTGATCTATGGCCACGCCTTTTGGCATGTATCCTGAATCCCCTGTTATCTCCTCACCACCCTTCGCTCATCGACCAGCGCCTTTCCTGTGGGGTTTTGGCTGTTCTATGGGGCATGCCATCTGACCGATACCATACCGCAGCCCCCGGACATGTGATGGTTCCAGCGAAAACCAAACCTCCCCAAAGGCATATCCACCGGACCGCACAGGGTGTACATCATCAGCCTGCACCGCTGCACAGGCGAGGGTGAGGGGGTGTAGTCTCACTTTGGCTTGGAGCCCGGGGGGCGGGGGGGCGACTCCGCGGCTCCTAGGACGCCAACTACCCCCCCCCCCCCCCCTCTCCCTAACAGTTAATTGCCAAAGGTGTCGCCCTCAGGCGTCCATGGCCAAACTAGCTGGCTGCAAAGGTTGGGGTTAGGTTTATGGTGATGGTATGGTTAGAGGGAGGGCAAGGGGAGGTAAGGGGAGCCTGTGCCCCCCCCTCCCCAACATCCCAAATTGCCCCGCCTGGAACCCCCCCCCCACCACCACCCCAAATCGCCGCACATGGACCCCCCCCCAACCGACCCTCCCGGAGCCCCTCCTAGACCCCCCCCCCCCATCGCCCCTCCCTGAACCCCCCCCCCTCCAATCCCCCCCCCCCCCCCCCCTCCAAGGGGGCCTCCAGCCAACGGTTAGGTGGGGGGCTAGTTGGCGTCCAGAACCGAGGAGTCGCCCCCCCCCGGGGGCTTGGAGCATCTTCTAATGGTGGGCATTGTGTTCGGGATGCATGTGCCAGCCCATGCTTTACCTCCACTTCTGCCGTTGTCCCCAACCCTTCTGCATGACGTTGTTCTTTCCGTACACTCCTGCGTCACAAGGGGTGTGCCGCAGGCCCATGTGGATGCCGGGTGGCCATTTCTTCCCTGGGGAGGCGTCTGATGGCAGGGTGGAACTGCCAGCCCACAGACACCTCCGGTTGATTCACCCCGGCTGTCTCCAGAGCGTCGACATTGCCCAGTGCCCTCTCCCAGTGCCCATTGTGCCCCTTGTACAAAGCCCGAAGTATTCCTAGTTGTCTCCGAGTACCTCTTGGGGTGTGTCGCCCCCTCATGAGGGGGTCGGTGGGCATCACAAGACGAAGAGAAAGACATGCCCTGTCGAAGGATGAGGAGTTCCAACTGCCCATGAATAACAACAGGGCATTGAAACTGCACGGTGGTGCGGCATGCTGCAGCATGCTTGCACCGCTGGGGCTTGATGGACAGGGAGAGGGCGTGGGCGTGGGATAGGGAGAGGGAGACGGAGAGGGAGAGGCGGAGGGGGAGGGAGAAGGGGAGGGGGAGGGGGAGGGTCAGGGAGTGGGAGGACGGGGAGACAGAGACGAAAAGGGGGGGCTGCGTGCGCTAAGAGCCCCCCCGGCCCAGGAGCAGTTGTGGGCCCTGAGAGTGCAATGGCCAGCCAATGTGCCGGGTTGTCGGGGGCGGCATTTGTGCAAGCCCCAGGCAAACGGTGGCATTATGAGCGGCTGCCGCATCCACATCCACATCAAGTCCCTCCCCCTCCCCCTGTTGGCTTGGTCCGTGCGCACGCTCTCGGCCCCTGGGGGTGCACGCACGGGGCATGACCAGAGGTCATGTGCAGGTCATGGACAGGGCATGCACATGGCTCTGAGCAGGCACTGGATGTGCACAGGGCACAGGCATGACGTCCACAGGGGGGGCTGCGGAGGGGGAGGGAGAGGGAGAGGGGGAAGGGGGAGGGGGAGGGGGAGGGGGAGGGAGAGGGGAATGGGATTTGATTGGTTTGATTGGAGGGCCGATCTTGAGGCTCATTGGCCGCCTGGGGGGGCGCTCGATGGCTAGCCCGACGACTCTGCATATCGGCCGGCCATGCATGCAGTGCACACCGGGCCGCGTCCGCGGGCCGGGGGGGGGGGCAGGCTTGTCGCCGTGCCGCGGGCTGGGTAAGGAGGGGGGTGGGGGGTGGGAGACATGCGCTGGCAGGGGGGAGGGAGGGGGAGGGGGGGGGGGGCGGAGGCCTCGCCGGGGGCCCGTGCATGTCAGCAGAGGGTGGGAGGTTCCCCTCCCCTGTGCACCATAGCACAGGACGGAGGGACAGGTTCTCCTCCCTTGTACGGCACGGCACAGGACGGAGGGACTGGTTACCCACCCCTGTGCACCACAGCACAGGACGGAGGGAGAGGTTCTGCTCCCCTGTGCACCACAGCACAGGGCAGGGGGACAGGGTCCCCTCCCCTGTGCACCA
This sequence comes from Eutreptiella sp. 'Long Island Sound 2002', assembly GCA_964036045.1. NCBI lineage: Eukaryota > Euglenozoa > Euglenophyceae > Eutreptiales > Eutreptiaceae > Eutreptiella > Eutreptiella sp. 'Long Island Sound 2002'. The sequence goes on along the minus strand of OZ038398.1, from coordinate 6,401,528 downwards.
TAGCACAGGGCGGAGGGACAGGTTCCCCTCCCCTGTGCCAGAGGGGAGGGGAGGGGAATGGGTTGGGAGAGTGGGAGGGGGAGGGGAAGGGAAAGGGAGAGAGGGAAGGGAAACAGGGAGGGGAGGGGGAGGGGAATGGGGAGGGAGACGGGGAGGGGGGGGGGGAAGAGGGAGGGAGAGGGATGGGGGAGGGGGAAGAGGGAGGGAGAGGGCGAAAGCAAACGTGACAGCAACAACCGAGGTGAAGGGGGGAGGGGGACCTCCCGCATCTCCTTCGTGCTATCTGCAAGCCCAGCACAGAAGGCCTGCTGGGAGCGCTGCGGGAGACTCTCGGGAATGAGGACAGTGCACAGCGCCGCCAAGAGCAGCAACGGGGCTGAGGCGTAAAACACGACCGAGACTTTTTCGCACTGGGTGGTGGTGATCATGGTTGAGGCGGCCCCCGCGTACAGCGGGCCCAAGCACTGGCCCGCGAACATCGCAACACGGTTGAAGGTGAAGGTCCGGGCGCGATTCGCTGGCACACTGATGTCTGCCAGCATGTTGTTGGTGCCAACCATGTGGGCTGCCTGCCCCAGCCCCAACAGCATCCAACAGGCAGCCAGGCCACCGCGCCCTTTGATGGAGCCACAAAGCAGCAGACAGGTCCCAGTGATGATGGAAGAGGCCTGCATAATGGGTAGTGGCAGAGGGGGATGGGCAGTCTAATGGAGTCGTATTGCACCACCGGATAGGGGGGGTATTTGGGGGCTAAGATGGGGTCCAATCGCGTTTGAACAACCACTGCCACTTCGCACTGAAGAATCTCCACTGCCCAATGACCCCTTTCAGTGTGGCAAGTGTACTGAGAGATTCCACGGCACACTGTTCCCATTCTGGCAGCGCACAAAGGGAAGCCACTGCACACTGCAGAGTGGCGATGCACCAAAGCATGCCACATGAGCACATCGAGGCGAACGTAGCGCCCAAGGCCGGCCCTCAGGCCTGTTGTGAGTGGCTGCACTCTGAATGTACTGTAGAGATGCAGGTGTGGAGGGCCCAAGCGCGGGGGCCAAACAAGCTCCTCAATACCCAAGCGGGACCTCAGGCACTGCGGCAAGGGCCCTCCCAGAGATAAGGCTCCAGGGGGATCAGCAGGGGGCAGCGAATCCCAGGGAACCAGAGACACATCTTTTTGAGGGCACTGAGGAAAACACTTCATGGTGTCAAACTGGACAACGGACATTAAGAACATGAATGGGGGGACCCCATTTCATGATGCACTCACATGTCATGCGCCAGCTAGGGCTAGGGGCAGGGCTAGGGCTAGGGGCAGGGCTAGGGTTAGGGTTAGGGTTAGGGTCACCGAGCTGGTGGAACCAGTCTTGGTTTTATAACCCTTTTTAGGGTCTAGGGTGGACCTACCAGGTTTAGCAGCAGCAGCAGCAGCAGCAGCAGCAGCAGCAAGCAGCAAGCAGCAAGCAGCACGCGCGAAATGGGGAAAAATCAGACCTCCGTCGTGGTGCTTCGGATTCGGCTGAAATTTTGGTGGATGATACCTATGGGTGTGAGGGACAACCACACAAAGTATGAGCCAGAAACTCAACGGTGGCGGCCGGGAACAGGATTCGCAAGTGGCGGACCTCAGTTTCAAAAGCTGCAGTTTAGGGCCAAAAACAGCCATTTTTGGGCCAAAAAAGCCCTGTAACACATTCAAAACGGCCAAACGAAGAAAAACGGTGGGTACACTACACATGCGGCTTGACTTCCCCGTGTCAACGAGCTCTTTGCGGCCCTCTAACTCCATGATATGTCCCGGAAACGGCCCAAAAAGGGCCCCAGAAGCTCCAAATGCCGACAGCCACAAACCAAGAATAGGCCATATCTTTGGCTACATGGCTCAAAATGCGATTCCGAGGGCACCTACTCCACCCGCAACCCCCCACTTTTTGTGGTTTCCACCCCTCAGAATTGCCCAAACAGACGCCTAGACCCCAATACCTAGGCCCACTAGGCTGCGGCAAGCTGCAAGCCCAAGCCCAAACAGGTGGGTGCCCAAATGGGTCAACAGGGTCTAGTAGGGGCAAAAAGATGACTTTTTTCAAAAATGATCCTAGACCATGTGCGACGCTAAAACAAGTGTTTTTGGACCGTTTTGGGCTTGTGGTGGCCCATTTTGGTCCTCCGAAAATCCCAAAATGCCTTGAAAATGGGCTGTTTTGGGACCAAAAATGGGTCAAAAGTGGGTCAAAACCACATTTTTCCAAACCTCATCCTGGACCATTTGGGGTGCACAAACGGGTAAAATGAGCCCATTTTGGGGCATTTTGGCCCTCAGAAGTCCAAAAAGCCTTGAAAGTGGGCCTCGTGGTGATGGGGTTCACTTGCAAGCTGATTTCACTTTGTCAAGAGCCATCAATGTGTGAATCATTCTTGATGTCCCTCACCAGTCATTGCTGTTGTTCCCTCCCCCACCAGCTCGGTCCCAATATTCAGTCTTGATTAGGGTTAGGGTCACCGAGCTGGTGGAACCAGTCTTGGTTTTATAACCCCTTTTAGGGTCTAGGGTGGACCTACCAGGTTTAGCAGCAGCAGCAGCAAGCAGCAAGCAGCAAGCAGCAGCAAGCAGCAAGCAGCACGCGCGAAATGGGGAAAAATCAGACATCCGTCGTGGTGCTTCACGTTCGGCTGAAATTTTGGTGGATGATACCTATGGGTGTGAGGGACAACCACACAAAGTTTGAGCCAGAAACTCAACGGTGGCGGCCGGGAATGGGTGTCGCAAGTGGCGGACCTCAGTTTCAAAAACTGCAATTTAGGGCCAAAAACAGCCATTTTTGGGCCAAAAGAGCCCTAGAACCCATTCAAAACGGCCAAGGAAAGGGAAAGGGTGGGTGCACTCCATGTGCGGCTTGACTTTCTTGTGTCAACGAGCCATTTGCGGCCCTCTGACTCCACCATATGTCCCGGAAACGGCCCAAAAAGGCCCCCACAAGCCCCAAATTTTGTGCAGATTGGGTGGCGACAGCCACAAACCAAGAATAGGCCATATCTTTGGCTACATGGCTCAAAACGCGATTCCGAGGGCACCTAATCCACCCGCAACCCCCCTCGTTTTGTGGTTTCCACCCCTCAAAATTGCCCAAATGGACGCCTAGACCCCCGTACCCAAGCCCAGTAGGCTGCGGCAAGCTGCAAGCTCAAGCCCAAACAGGTGGGTGCCCAAATGGGTCAATAG
>OZ038398.1:6368311-6393311 GCA_964036045.1 Eutreptiella sp. 'Long Island Sound 2002' | reverse complement strand
CGCCTTCTCAGTTCCAGGCAGAGGGGGGCCAGGCCCGGCAGTTCCACGCAGGTTCGAACCCACTGTTCTGAGGGGGGTCGGAGTCAAGCCGATTATTTACGGGGGTTTACAGTGGTTTTGGCCCCCGGCCCCCACATGGTGTAAATTGTTGTAAATCTTCCCAAAAGTGGCGTAAATTTCTGTAAAAAAAAGTGTAAATTTGTATAGCGCCTCGTCTTGCGAAATCTGGCGCTCAGTAGTAGTTCATGTTGCAATGCACCAGGTAGGCAGCAGCAACATGGTACAAACACGGTAAAAACAAAAATATACATCACATGTGGGCAATGTGGGGGGGTGTTTATGATATTTCCCAACATCTAGTAGCATGCAAAAGACATGGGTTCCCGAATTTACACCGAATTTACAGAAATTTACAAAAATTTACGCCACTTTTTGCGCAATTTACAAAAATTTACGTAATTTACAGTGTAAATTGGATTTGGCCCCCGGCCCTACCCCCACTTTTAATCGGCTTGGTCGGAGTTCTGGATAATCAGTCGCATTGTTGGCAAGCTGAGGGGGCACCGGGGCATCTGGGGTTCTAGGGGCTGTTTGGAGGGTTGTGACGGGCCCTTGTGACGGACCCTTGTGACGCACTGGTGCATCATGGGATGGTGCACCGGTGTTTGACCACCGATAGCTGCCACTCTGGGAACGCGGTGTGCGCGCAGTGCAACAAGACCATCCAAGTCTACAAGAACAACATCAGCCCCATTGCAACAGGACGGGGGCGGGTGGTAAGGGGGTTGCACGCACGGCCGATGGCCCGGGGCAACACACACCTGCTTTGGGGCTCCATGGGCAGCCTAAGGGGCTGTGCATGGGGCAGAATCCACCATCCAAATCCGCCGGCAGACTCCCAAAAGGGGCCTCATACGGCCAACAGACTTCTGCGGGACAGAGGAGCCTTGGCCAGGGGCCTGCGCCCTCCGGGGCGGAGGGACGGCAGGGACCCCCCCCCCAGGCTACCCCCCCCTCTGAGACCACAAGACATTCCCGCGCATGAACAATGCAATCGTCAACAACCGTTGCAGGTCATGATCGTGTACGTCCCGTGCGTATGGGCCCAGTTGGGGGGGGGGGGAAGAAAGGCGTGGTGGGGCCGTGGCTCCCCCTCCCCCCCGCCTTGCAAAAGCAACAGCGAGGTCCCAAGATTTGACGGAAACAACACGTCCCATTGCTCTGAGAGAGAGCAATTGCTCCCACTGCTCTGACAGGGGGGGGGGGGTCATTTCTTAAGGGCAAAGCCGGACATGGCTCCAAATATTGCGCAAAAAACATAGGGCTTTGCCGCGGCCGAAGGCGGGGGCTTAGGCGTAGGCAATGCCCCCCCCCCACCACCGATCGCAACGGCGCTGTTTTCAGCGACAAACGACACGTAGTATTCGGAGATAGCGCCCATTCGATGAGGTAGCGGTATGCAGGCTTCAGGACGACCTGACCCTTCCGTGCAGATGTAACGCTTTTGCACATGAAGTAGCCATCTGCTGTTGCTCTGACAGGGGCGTTGCTCCCGCAAAGGGGGCGTGACTCTACCTCTGGGCTGCCTTTGCTGGGCGGCTTCCCCACCCCCACGGGTCCGACTGTTCAGCGCCAGAGCCAAAGATTTTGGGTTTTCGGAACCCTTGGCCAGCCCCCCCCCCCCCCCCTTGGCTGGCCCACGCCCCCGGGGTCTGATCACCCCAGCCCAAACCCACTCTGCGCTGGGCTCGAGTTTTGCTGGTGTTTCCCGCTGCGACCTGCGGCCTGCCCCTGCCCTTGCCTCCACCCCTGCACGCCAGACTAACACAAGGCTCGATGATGTTTGGCACAAGCAGGTCTCAAAGCGCTCTACACATGCACGTCCTGGTATGCATATGCAGCAATGTCCGGCAGTTCCACAAAATCATTGGTATGATGCACGTGTGCTACCATACAATTGTCTGCATCTGATGGCCTTTGTTTTGTCAACACAATAGTGTTTGTATGCTACAAGACAGGAAAAGGCACCCTAATGCAACCATCTTTCACCCGAGTCACCTTGCGTGTGCTGGCACTCCTTGGCCAAGTAACCTGGATGTTTGGGGAAGGGTGCCATTGGTTTGCCGCTGCCAGCACCTGCACAGCAGGACAAAAGGGAACACAACACAAAGGAAGGCAGCTGAGGAGGGAGGGCGGGTGGTCAAACCAAAGTTGTGGTGAAGACTTATGGTGCCCCTGCAACTCCCGTTTGGCGTTTGGCTCGTTGCCGATTGGTGCCCCCACATGAGCAAGGCATGCGCTGTCCTGGCGCAAGAGAACCGGGAGGAAAGTGCACAAGAGGTATGTGGAAGGCAACAGGACAAACCAAGACCGCCAAACGGTTGGTCTCGTCTGCACGAACTGCAGCGAAACACCGGAGCTGCTGGGGTATCCCCCCAATGGAAACAGACCCCCCCCCCCCCACAGGGGCTCCGTTATGGCGGGGGGGTAAATGGCCAAAAGATGCTTGGAACACACCCACAGGGAGGAGGATTTTTCTCGACTGTGGTCTGTGCGTGGCCAAATACCCTTCTCATTGGCAAACATATTGACAAAGCGATATGAAGTGACGGAACTTCAGCAGATTGGCCTCCAGTGCAGATGTGCATGGAATGCATCGGGCGGTTTCTGAGGTGGTGTCATTTTCGACGGACCGTGACGTGAAGCACACAGGCCCTTCCTCGGCTGAGCTCCGGCTACACCCTTGACCTCAGAATGTGCATGATCTCATTGTATGTGGGGCTGAGCCACTCGGAACTTGTGTTCCAGAAAAAGACTGCAGCGGCACCCTGAGCCATACCCTTTCGCACGAGGCGCACATGAAGGACCGGCGGATGGGCAGAGAGTGAAACGCTGTCCAGCTGGTTCCGAACTTAAAATCTTTTTCCTGGGGTAAACCCTCCTGCACTTCCACTTGTGCGGCACTTCGGCCAAGTCGCAGGTGTTCACTGCTCCCCAGCCTTGGCAAGGGTGGTGCAGTCCTAGTCCTACACACGATTCAATTGCTAACCTTTGGGGCTAGGTTTGGGTGCTGCCTTGCCCCTGGGCCTTTTGGCGAGCTCAGACTTAAGCTCAGGCTCTGGCACGTCGAAATGCTTGGGGGGCTGCCTCTGCATCCAAAGACAACTTGTCATTGAAAACATGTGCGAAGCCGCACATGGCTTTGGGGGCTGTTGGTACAAGATTGCTGCCTATGTTCTGGGGAGTATTGGCACCTGACTTGTTGGCTTCCTGGACTTGTGGCTGCTTTTGAGGAGGGATGCCGGTTGGCAATAGGCATTCATGTGCTGTGCTGAAAGCGGGTATTGGAATTCGACAATATCACTGACTATGAAACAGCTATGAAACGCCACGAAACAGCCATGAAACGCCATGAAATCTCCATGAATTGTGATGAACCGCCATGAAATGCTCTATGAGGGTACGTTTGCCTGGCATCCAAATGAATGTTCCGGCCATCTATCACAATGCTTTACCCCCAAACATCAACCCCCTCCTCTAGCCCAGGAACCCTAAGCGCAAATACATTGTATGGCTGTTGGCAATCAAATAAACTCCCATTTTTTTGCCCAACAAATGGGACAATCACATGCACCCTACCCTTGTAGGCCCCATCATGGCCACCCACCTCAAAATCCAAGAACCCCCCTGTTGTGTGTGACGGACCACTCAGGTGGCTACAGCGAAGAGTGGGAGTCCTTAACCCCAACTTGAGGGGCCACACCAAAGTGTGGGAAAACTTTGCCCGGCGCGCTAACGTACTCTCGATGGTCCACGCCTGCCTACTTGCTTGCTAGACTGCTTGCCCACCACCTAATACAGTTAGTAGCGTTGTGTGTCAGCTGTTTCCCCAAGTCATATGTGTCTACATGTATCCGATGGCTTTCATTGGGAAGTCTCTTGACTAGGTCGCATTAATGGAAAGTCTGTGTTGCCCTCTTTCTGACAATGACTGGCATATGCTGCATTCATGCCTGTGTGATGGTCTTGTTTCTTTGGATGGAATGTGATTGTATGAGTGAGATATTCCACATTTGCGCACTTTAGGCCCTCTTTTTGTCTTGGACATTGCATAATGTGCCACACATCTTTTCGGATATTGATCCCGTTATTGGCATATTTACTCTTGTTGGTAAGGCGCGCGGTGGCATGTACGCATTCACTCCAAACCATTGAAGGGGCGCCCCCTTGAGGATGTTTTGAAGCTGGTACCACACTGCGTGTTGCAGCATCCGAACTTTAGTTGTACCTTAGGGATGCAAGTACAACACAAGGGGATACATGGTGCCTTAAGGATATAGGTACACCACAGGGGGGCACGTGTTTCCTTAGGGATACAAGTAGTCAGGCGAAATGTTTAGGCTATTACGAGTTTAGTGCGAATGCCTGGACCAACGACGGCAGCAGCATTTTTGCACCCGTGAAAGATTTCGTCCTGTTATCTGTGAGAAAGCCAGCCAGTAGGTATTCTTACCGACTCCCACTTCACTCTACGTTCAACGAGTTGCTTTGCACGTTAGGGTCGACTCCTACCCCCTGAAGGTGAGGGGATCTTGTGCGGGGATGATTTTGCGGGAAATTTTCGTTTTTCAGAAAGCTGACGAAATTTTCCCCTGGCAAAATGTCGCGGTGTTGGCAGTGCAGCGAAGATGCCAATGGCACTGCGTACCACGGATGACCAAACCTCAGAGGATGACCAAACTCTTTTGCGACGTTTCTTAGCTCGCCCCTTTCTGGGCCCCCGTACTCAAGCTCCGGGGATTTACACCCGGAATCGAACCGAAATACCCCCCATGCCACGGTTCCAGCCATCGTGCCTTGGGAGAGGTCCAGGTATCAATGTAGGATTTGCTGTGCTCCTGTGGGTGCGTCGGGAGCGTGGGTTGAGAGTATGCTGCCGGCCTGTGAACTGTGCCCCTACGGTTCTCCCACTGCATTAGATACGTCAGAGTTCGTTTGCCCAGATCCAAATGGATATTTCGGCGCTGAGTCGCGTATCACTTTCTGGCACTGCCAAGACAACAAACCCACCTCCAAAAAGTGCCCAGCCGTGGGTGGCGTTCAGCTGAGATATGATATCGAGTCAATAAGGTGCTCTCTTCCAGAGCAAGTTGATCGTGACTGCCCCCTCGAAGATGGTCCTGCAAAAGGTTCTTCCCCCTGTTTGTGCTCCATGGAGGGTGGTTGCCCACCCTGGCCATGTCCTGCCCGGGGCCAGGACGGCACAATACCGCAGCGGTGGGGTAGTGGGACAGGCATTGGAGGATGGAAAAACCCTCCCGTCCGGAAGAACCCCCATTTTGCTTCGGCTGTTGCTCATGCCCGTGGTGCGGTACTTGCCAAGATCAAACCTCCGCCCGCCCCCCTTCCCCTTCATGGCTCAGTCGGCCGTCCCAGCGCAACACAGATGCAGGCAAAACGGTGTGACTGCACACACCCGCCGATTCTAGGCAGGTGCGTCCCCTCAGAGGCCCTGCACCCCTCCTGGAACGGACACGGGGCACACACAGGCTGTAACACAGACATCACTGACAGTCACGAGAGGTGTGAATCTTCAAGGCATTCCAACCCCCCGCCCTCCGATGGCTGTGAAATTTTTTGATTGCGGTCAATGGCGCCCGCCTCTGTCGCACGCGGTGGAGGAGACCCCTGCACCGCGTGCGCACTGGCAGCCTCGTCCCGTTTGCACATCAAAGGCCGAGGCTCACTCTTGACCTTGACGAACTCCAGACAACTGACATCTTGCGACGCCGTACGGCACCCAGCACGACATGCGGTGGCCACCTTTGTCCCTACTGGACAGACAGAAGGCCTCCCAACTCACCACAAGCCCAGCGAACACGTCGTGCCAACAGCCACGGCGATCAACGTTGTTCGGTGGGACCAGGTGTGGGCAAGTCAATTGGAGTTGGCTGGCTATGTGGCAGCTTGCTCAATGCAGGCCATTGGTTGGCCACCCCCATCAGGCAGGTTGCCACTGTTGCCTCCCGGCGGGAGCAGGGGGATGCTGAAGGGGCATTGGGAGTGCTGCGCGCCGCAAGCGCCGCAGGGTAAGAGTAATTAGCTTTAATGTACACTGTCCAGGAAATATACAGCGGAACAAAAAAGTTCCGTGTACGTTGATGTGTTGACACCATCGCTCTCTACAGAGGAGAAACTCCGGCACTGCCACATCGAGCCAAGGCTGAGCTCGAGGGCGGGATCTTCAAAGAGCAACAAACGACATTTGTATAGCGCCTCATCTTGCTCAATCTGGCGCTCAAAGCACTCGTATACACCACCATAGGTCTCGTTTAGCTGAATTTAGCAGATTACCCCCGAAGCCCACAAAACCCATTGCTCCGTAGAACCATTTGGGGTCCGTCGAGGGGGGTCCTGGCTGGCAACCACCCCCATGCTACCTAACCCTTGCCATCTCAGGAGTGCCCAAAGCAGGGACAACTCAAAGTTCATGCACGGCCCATTCCGTATTGGGGACGGGCAGCAAGTGCACCATTTGTGGGGGGAAAAGGCCCAAAAGGGTAAAAATAGTAACAAAAATGGGGGAAAGGGCATATATGGGCCATGCGTTACATAAAAAGCGCATGTGTTTATGTACCACCATATTGCCTCTGTTCCAGGATAATTACCCAAATTGCGCGCTGCAGGGTGCGCCGCAGGATAAGCACCCCCATCCGTTCCAGGGGCGGTTGGTGCCGATCCTGCTATGATCTACCCCCAAAAGTATCTGTTGGTGCTACCGGGAGCTACTGGGGCTACCTGGAGGTGGGAGGGAGGCTGGCCATTTTCGGTGGGGGGGGGGGGGGGGGCGTCCGAGGTTAAATGGCGCGAATGGGAGGAGGGAGTGGATGCTTGAAAGAAGGAGGGGTAACTGGCTGAGGGAGACACCCGCAGAACCTCCACACTACAAAATTCCTGTACATACTCTGGGTTAGGATCAGAGTTCGGGTTGAGGTCAGGGTGAGGCCTACAGCTGTAACGTCCCCAGCCCGAATCCTAGAACACCAACCCAAGAAATAGGGGGCAGTGTGAGGCTGGGAGAAGCAAAGCAGAACGTTGAGAAGATGCCCTGCTTTGTAAAATGTCAAAGGCCAACAGTTGCCTTGGGCAGCAATTGCAGCGAGTGTCCCTCCAACATGAGGCCTGCATGCAGATCAATTCAGCTGGCCCTTGATCTGGAACACTGGTGTTGAAATATGACATGTACTGAGGACTTGTTTTTGAGTCATTTCTGATTTTTGCATGAAATTTGGAGTATGCACAAGTGAAACTGAAAGTTCCAAGAGGGCCGGGGGGGGTACGTACCCTGGAACCCCCCCCCCCCTGCTGCAGCCAATCGCTAAATGGGGTGACAAGCACACAAAGAGACAAAGAGGGCATTCATCTTTACTGTCCTTAGTGAAAAACACACAGAGAGGGTCTACCCCATGCGTTGCGTGGAATATCGTCATTGCGGGTGGTCACAAGATAAGAAAAAAATTAGTTTTGGAAACGTTCAGTTTTGAGCTCTTCGGGCAGAACACTGGATAGGTAGGCTGTGCCATCAGACAGGCAATTTCCGGGCGTTCAGGGGACCATGGCCGTGGCTCAAGCCGGTAATTTACGGGGGTTTACAGGCTTTTGGGCCCCCGGGTGTAAATGTTTCCCCAAAACGGTGTAAATTCCCAAGAAACGTGGCGTAAATTGCCAAGAAATGGCGTAAATCCACACAACAGACCGTGTCACTCAACAGCTCAACCAACCTCAAAAACTCAACACATAGGAACTCAGTGTTTTGAAGGTTGGTCGGTGTGGCTGCACCTACCAGCGACTATGTTGGTCCCTATGCTTGCTAGAGTACCTGTTTTGTGACCAAATGATACCCCAAACCCCTCCAAAACCCGGGGGGCACTTTTGCGACAAAGGTCAACTTGTCAAAAAGTCTCCAGTGCCATCGATTAGCCCACAACAGCAATTTCGGGGCTTCTCGGGGGGCCATGGCGCGGGCTACATGGGCCGAGCAGCCGTCACAGGGGCCCCCATGGGTGCTGAGGCACTCGAAGTGGCCCCGGCATCACAGACCGTCCACCAGACGCCCGTGGGAATGTGCAATGCGCCCAGACACCGCCCGGCGTGGCTCCTCGGGACCAGGGGTGGGTCTGGGAGGGGCAGAGAACGCGCGTTGGGGAGGCCCACCTCCAACCGATGGGGCGGACCTGCACTGCGTCGAGGGGGTTGCGTTGCAGGTCAAGCCTTCAAAAACGGGGCCGGCGTGTGACTTCAATGGGCTCTGGACTGGTTGGGGGCGTTTTCGCACAGCGCGGGCACAGCGCGCGTACAGCGCCAATTATTACGTTGTTTATCCCGGGAACACCCCCTGAAAACCACCCCCCTACAGAAGCATGCATGATCCATTCAACACAGCCTCGGGGGTGCAGAGTTCAGGACCCTGGGACCCGTGGCAAGCGTCAGACTAAAACAAAAAATCCCTGGTGTGCCAGCAGGGGCTGCAGGGTGCAGAGTTCAGGAACCCGGGACCCATGGCTACCGGTGGTGGAAAACAGCTGACTTTCGCACAGCGAGGGCACAGCGCACGGTGCGCCCCCGTTGTGGCTCTCCCGACTTCAACGGACCTGCCCCCCCCCGTCTGGTGACGTGTGAGCTGTCACGTGTGGTGGCGTTGGTTGGCGAGACGTCAGCACAACAAGCCGCTCATGCAGTTCACACGAGGGAACGAAAACTTGTCAAGAGCCGAAAAAAACGGCCCTCGGCGCCTTTCGCAAAAAAGGTCGAAAACAATACACTCAGAACCCCCCCCCCCCCCCCCGCCGCGCGCCACGTCTGCGGACCAACGGGGGAACCAGCGAAGGAACAGCCGCACCAGCAGCCACACGAACACCACGTGGCCCTTTGTACGTAGGACCGCTCCCCCCCTCCGCCGCCATGTCCCTCTCCCGAAGGGCCAGCAGCGTCGTGCAACGAACACCTCCCGGTACTCTGCCGCGACAGGGGCCAAACGGACTGTCAACAGCTTCGTCTGAGACAACGGGGGAAAGGGGCGAGGGGGTCCTGGGCGGGAAGAAAATTGCTCTGCGGGGGGGGGTACACGGAAGCCCATTTTCCAAACCCCCCCCCCCTCCTTGGCCGCCGTGACGGGAGGGGGGGGTTCAGGGCGGGGGCGCCCGACCTGCCGTGCCGGGGGGGGGGGGGGCAACCCAACATCTATGGCTCAAAATGATACCCACATCGCGCTGATCATTTTGACTACTTAAATGTGGGGGGGGAAATTATTCGTGGGAAAAACTTTTTTGGGCCAAATTTTGTGCTCCTGTGCCTTTGGCGCCAACATCCGTTCTTACACAAAAAAAAAGGGCCCGACACAGAACCCCATTTCTCCAACCGCCCCCCCCTCCTTCGGCGGGCGTCCATGTCACCCCCCCCCCCCCCCGCAGAGCAATTTTCAGGTCGCCCAAACGGGGCGGGGGGGTCCTGCTTCAATGCCAGACACCAACGGGTTTGTGGTAGACTGGGGGTTCCAGGGCGGGTATGCACCTGCGACCGGGGGGTCCCCCGTGCCGGTGCACCAAAGGGCCCGGCATCGGAGCGTCTCGTGAAGCACTGCACAAACCGCCGGCGCTGAAATGCAGAGCGCGACGCGGTCCGGTCGCCGGGCAGGCCCACCAGAGGACAGGGGCGCGCGCGCCGCATGCGGGAACGGCGCCCGGCAGTGCACGGGCGACACCACCGGCCGCACGCGGCACTCCGCACATCACAAACGCACGGAAACGACAGCACGTTGAACAACGTGGCTGCACAGCGGCTCCCCATGTGCGTGCGTGTGCGTGCGTGAAGAGCGTTCCTGCGTATGGCGCCCGGCGGTTAGAAGCGGGTATAACGCGCAAACACGTCCGCGGCGGGTTCTCACTCGGCGAGTCCCGAAGCAAACGCCATTAAAAATACAGAGACTGAGCGCTGTTCTGCACAACGTGCCGCTCAGAAGATGAAAGGCGCGGAGGAGAGGCTTCCTCTATCCTCTCCCGACTTCAGACCGTCAAATCACACGCGACCCCCTGAGGGCGGAACGCTCCGGAGAGCGACGCGCTGGAGCCCGGAGCACCGCAGCTTGATCGATGGTGGAGCACACTGTCCCCAAACCATTTCGGATGCGGTAACCGTCGTGCGGCCGACGAGGGGGCCGCATGCGCCGCACGGGGGAGGTCACACCAGGTCCGGCACAATGGGCCAGCCCCGGAACTACCGGGGCCTGCCCCGGAACTACCGGGGCCCCAGGGGCATGCGCCCGGGCCCTTAAGGGGGCGTGGAACCGCCAGTGGAGCACGGGTTCAGGTCCCTTCTGTGCGGGCCCGTCCGTGTGTGTCGGTGGACAGGCTGCCGGGGCTTGGCCGGTGTTGTTGTGCCGTGCCCTCCAGAGCCGGCCACCGTCCCGCCGGGGGTGCCGCCGGGTTGCCGCCGCCGCTTTGGCACGCATCGCGCGCGCGCTGGGCCTGCGTGTGGGCCTGCGTGCGCGCGTGCGTGTGCGTATGTGAAGAGCGCTCTTGCGTATGGCGCCCGGCGGTTACAAGCGGGTATAACGCACCAACACGTGCGCGGCAGGTTCTCACTCAGTGAATCCCGAAGCAAATGCCAGTAAAACAAGACTGAGCGCTGTTCTGCACAACCCGCCGCTCAGAAGATGAAAGGCGCGGAGGAGAGGCACGTGCGCACGGACACACAGACCGCGTGCCCGCAGGCGCACGCGCGCACGTGCCCAGGAGGCCGCCGCGCGCGCACGCAGGCCCGCGCCGAATGGCCCTGGCATCGGGTCACCACCCCATACCCGTCGACTCAGTCCCCCTTCCGGGGCCTGGCGCAGGGCGACTCCCGTTCGCAGAGTTCCGTGCTCCGATCTGGCGCTTGCGAACACGGAGGAGCCTCCCGGGCTCGTCGCAAACGCTTGCATGACACACAAACGGACGGTGAATGGGTGTGTGAAAGGGCAGTGAGGACCGGACTTGCCACTAGCGTCTGCCGGCTCAGACATGATCAGATGGAGCAGGGTCCTACTGAGCCACACACTGGACGCGGCACGTTCCTACTGAGTTCTGGTGGTGCAGGGGGGCGGGTATTACCGAGTAGCCGGTGATACGGGGCCAGTTCCTACTGAGAACCAGTTTCCCTGCCAGACGCTAAGGGCATGTCTGGTCAGGACACGGGGTCACGTCCACAGTTGGGCCTCGGGATGAGGCTCTCTGTGGGGGATGGGCTCGTGGAACGGGGACCCCACGAGCGCGTTGTCGGCGGCCAGCTGATACAGCTGCGACAGCGTGACGGCGGGGAAGCAGGTGTTAGCCACCGCCTCGAGCGTCGTGCCCTCGTGCACCAGGAGGGCCCCCATCTGAATCAGGTCGTTGGCCCCGGTCCCCAGGATGTGCACCCCGACGATGCGGTGCGTGGCCTGATCGGGGCCGTGCTCCGCCACCACCTGAGGGCAGCGATGCAGTAGAAAGGAAGGGGCCTCGGAGGCGGCCCCGGAGGCGGTTAGGCAGGCGGTTGGAGGAGGTTGCCGAAGCGGTTGGGGGGCGGTTACTGTCGGTTACAAATGCCGTTGAAGCCGGCACGTGCCGTTCAAGGGACAGTGGCTGGGCATAGGCTCGGCGCCCTGGAGGGGGGGGGGGTACCTTCCCCGCTTTCCAATGCCCTGGTCTGAGGGATGATGGGGGATTGCAGGGTTGACGCTGGGGTGCGGGGGTGCCGGTGCATTGGGGCTGGTGACGCTGTGGCTGTAGCACGCCATTGCCATGTTACGTTCCGGGCGCATCGGAAAAGGGGCTCCAAGGGACAGCCTGGGGTCCCCTCGCTCGACAGCGACTGGCGAGCGCTTGTGGAGGGCCAGTGCCGCAACGGTACGACTGCAGTGGGATGGCGAGGGCGCATCAAGGGGCACCGAGGCAGCAGGCCCTCAGAGCCCCCCACCGCCGGATGGCCCTTGGAGCCTTCAGCCCCCCCCCCCCCCCACGGAATTGTAGGGCAGCTCCCAGCCCCTCTCCCCCCCGCCCCCCCTCCCCACATCCGGTCCCCCATTCCATTTGTCCCGGGCCAAAGGTATCCTCAGATCGCGTCCGCCATCCGAGCGCAGTCTGGACCAACAATTGGACGACCCTTCTGCCGATCAAAGCCGGAACCATATGGACCGAGATGCAATGAGATGAAATCTGATGAACTGAGATGGATAGAGATTGGGGGCCCATGTCATTTCAGTCCATCTCAATCCATCGTAGTCCATATGACACCATCTTAGTCCATATGACTCTATCTTAGTCCATACGACTCCATCTTAGTCCATACGACTCCATCTTAGTCCATACAACTCCATCTTAGTCCATACGACTCCATCTTAGTCCATACGACTCCATCTTAGTCCATACGACTCCATGTTAGTCCATATGACTCCATCTTAGTCCATATGACTCCATCTTAGTCCATATGACTCCATCTTAGTCCATATGACTCCATCTTAGTCCATATGACTCCATCTCAGTCCATCTCATTCCAGCCTCTTCAATCGCGTTCCATTGCAGTCCATGGGTTCGCTCTGCTGCATCGTGTACCCCCTCATACCTGGGGGCCCTGGCTGCGGGGCCCACAGATGTGGAACTCCCCCACCCCAATGCATTCGTTCCAGGGGGGGCGGGGGTTGGCACAAGGCCTTGGTGGTTGGCTCTGTTAGCCTGTGGGCATCCGTACTACTGCGGGCATCCACCTGCCTGGGTGGGGGGGGGGAATCCAGAATGCAACTTCAGCCCATGGCGTCCTCCCCTGACGGCCTGATCAGTGCCCGGGATGCGGTCATCACAAAGACCCCAGGCCGGGGGGGGGGGGGATGGGCGGGTGTCGATTTTGTGGGGTTCGGGGGGCCTCAGGGGGCCGTCCTCGCCCGACATCGCCCAACGAGTCCCCTCCTGCCCCCTCTCTTTTCTTTGCCTTCTGAAGGACCCTGAAGCCCCCCCCCCCCCCGCAGGAGCCAGCTGGACCCCCCCCCCCCCCGCAGGAGCCAGCTGGACCCCCCCCCCCCCCCGCAGGAGCCAGCTGGACCCCCCCCCCCCCCCCGCAGGAGCCAGCTGGACCCCCCCCCGCAGGAGCCAGCTGGACCCCCCCCCCCCCGTCCTGCGTGTTTCAAATACCCCCGTCAATTGAGGATTTGGTGGAGGACTTCCGTTTTCACAGTTTGACGACTCCGATACACTCGTCAGGGGGCGGGCACACCCACGTCCGAGAGTCTCATGAGGAGGTCGACCACCATCGCACCCGACGCGCAGGGGGGCAGGGGGCCACACAATCGTCTTGCAAAAGGACCCAAACAGTGGAAGCCAAGCAGGATTCTGCAGGTTTGATGTATGTATGACCCACAGGCCCTCAAAATTCTCGCGCCCCACAACAAAATTGTGTGCGACGTATTCTACCCCCCCCCCCCTTGTCTAAGCTACGCCAAAGTCCCAAATTAATGCGGTCCCTACGCCCACTGTAGCTTGGACACGGGCGTGGCTTGCGCCCGACACATACAACTACCAACACCGGGCACCCACGTTCAAAAAGAGAGGATTGCACGGTGAGCTGGTGCAAGAAAGGAAAATATGATGCACAAACATCCCCAAAATCAGAGCTATGTGGGTCAAGTGGGCGAACACTCACAACAAATGTGTCCATGACTCTATGTGACTGGCAAATCCGTCACCAAACCCATGTCTTATGTGGCTGCACTACGTTTGGCACCGAATGAAAATTAGGTCCCAAATTAATACGGTCCCTACGCCAACTGTAGCTTGGACAAGGGCGTAGCTTAGACAAGGGGGGGGGGGGGGTACTGATAACAGAGGCGTGCCCGGTCTACAGTTTCGTGAGGTATCTTGCCATCGCTCAGGAGATTCTTGCAAAAGACGAAGACACATGTATTGCAGCCTTGAAACAATACCCAGCGGCAGAGTTTTCCTGAAGGGGGGGGACCCCCCCCCCCCCCGCGCAGGAGACCCTGAGTTGTTAGAGGCGCCGAAGAAATTTTTTGGCCTAAACTGACTTGCGCCGAAGGCGCCAGAGAAAAATTTTGATTGGCCGAAGACCCGGAGAAAATTTGCCCAATCACTTAAAGAGGGGGGGGGGGTGTCAGACGCCCCCCCCCCCCCCCCCCGAGAGATGCTGAGTTGTTCAGCAAAACTCTGCCCAGCGGGAATGCACTGCACTGTCATAGCAACCCTCGCATTTGCGGGCCCGCTTTTACCCAAAACATCCAACCGAATGAAAACATGTTTCCAAACGATCATTCAGAAGAGGGACCCTGAGCAGCAACACCAAAAAATGTATCCTGTTGCTCCATGACTCTTCCGCCGACGTGCACGGCCCCTCTGAAGACGCGAGGAGGGCGTGACGCCGAAGGACGTGGCAGTGCCCCGGAGCCGCGGACGGCGGCACTCAGATGCGGTCAGGGCCCTGCCAACCGCTTTGTACCCGTCGGAACTGCCTCCCCAACCGCTTTGTACCCGTCGGGACTGCCTGTCGGGTGCCATCAGATCAAATGCATATGCGAAGGAAAGTCCGGACATGGAATCCTTGTGACGCCCGGAGGGGACAGGGAGTGTTTGCATTCATTGCTCCCAAAGAGCGGTCGAACACGCGGACGGACCTGTAGGAACCCACGACCGCCTGCGAGCCGGCCCCGGGCCAAATCTTTGTACCGGGCGATCCCCGTGACGATGGTGCCTCCATCTGCGGCAGTTTTGAGTCCGCTAGCGGCCAGGCTCTCGACCGACATTCCCACAGACGCCAGCGGTGGAATGGTCCAAATCGTTAAAGGGACATCCTTTGGGCCCCCAAACAGTTCCTCCACCTCCTGCAATCAACCACAAGACAACACAGCTCAACATGGGCACCGCACCTCCTTGGAATGGGAGGGATCATGCGTGCCGCGCGCGCGTCTCCCGGTGTCCAGGTATGACACCCGCTGCAGGGGTGGGGGAAAATTGGCTTGCGCCCACGGGGGGTCACGGATGTCCATTTCCCAACCCCCCCCAGCTTCTGGCCCGCCGTGATGGGGCAATGACGACAGGTATACACAGCCCCCCAGTCCCCCCCCTACCCCCAACGGTGGTGGTATTTATGTCCGGTCTATTCCGGTTGCATTCCATAGCACAGGGGGGGGGGGGGGGTGCAACGCCCCACATTAACTTTTGCCACAAAAAGCCCCACCCCTCCGGGGGTTGTACCAATATACTCCATCGTCGGACGCGGCCGGCACTTAAGGGGCACCGATCAAAACAAAAAAGCAGACAATGAGGACCATATATAGGTCCTGTCACAGGTGTCCATTTCCCAAACCCCCCCCCCCTCCTTCAGGCGACAGGCGTGACCCCCCCCCGGACGCAAGCCAATTTTCCCCTCCCTTTCATCTCTTTGCAGGAATCATGCCCCAGGGGTTCTTCCTCCATTCATCGGGAACCATATCCTCTGCTGCTCAAGTGGTTGGGAGGCTGGCTTGGATCACGGGGGGAGGGGGCGGGGGGGCGACTCCTCGGTTTTGGACGCCTACTACCCCCTGTGTGACATTCCGTCTGGTTGTTGCTCCTTTACGGGGCCCTGGACGGTCACCTGTTCTTCCCTTCGCATGTTGCATCGGGTCGCTACTTTCTGTCGGCCGCTGCGGCCGGTGCTCTTGCTGGTGTCGTTTCCGCGTTCGCGGAGCCCAGTAGTTGGCGTGTTGGGACTGTGCTGAATGTGGCATGGTGTGCCGTTTGCGTGTCAGCGGCGCCCAATAGTTGGCGTATTGAGGATGTGCTGGTTGTTGCCGGGGTTGTTTGACTGTTTTTGCTGTCCACACACCTCTGTCCACAGGCCGTCCATAGCCTGCCTCGCTGTGTTTCTGTGCGGCCCAGGTGCCCTGTTCCTCCACGCGCTGTCCGGGCCGTCCACCATATGTCCTTTTCCCCCTCACGGTTGGTCTGCCCCTGATGGGCTCCCACTCCTGTTGCGCAAACAGCCCCCCCCCCTCCCCACTAACTGTTGGCCGGGGGGGGGGGGGGGCTTGGGAGGGGCGATGGGGGGGGGAGGGGAAGGGGCGATTTGGGGGGAACATGCAAGCGTTGGTCAATCACAACGAACTGTTGGCTGGAGGCCCCCTAAGGGGGGCGGGGGTGAGGGGGGGTAGTTGGCGTCCTAGGACCCGCGGAGTCGCCCCCCCCCCCCCCCCCGTGGCTTGGATGTGTGGATGGGGGGTCCATTTTTAAAGTGCTTTGGGTGCCTAAGATGCGCGCGGAGTGGGCGACATACTCCGTGCGGGAAACAGGGACACCAAAACGCCGTGGCACGACGTCAATGAAGGCGAGACGTGTTGGCAGGGCACTGGTCACCGAAACAAATACCTCAGGCCATGGAACAAAAAGGTTGGCAAGGTCCGTCCGAAAAAAAAATTAGATACTCAAAAGTGGGCTACACACACTCACACACCCACACAATGAGAGCCGCAAAACAAGAACAGAGCAAGAAAAGAGGTGAAAGAAAACTCCTTAGGAGCCGCGGAGCAGCCCTAGACGTCTTTCGGTCTGTTGATAGAGCTGGCAATGTGCAGCGCTGGACAGTTGATTCCCCTGCACCCTGGCCTGACACACACACACACACACACACACACACACACACACTCGTGTAGGAACCAACGAAACGACCCTCTTGGCCCGTGGCGTCGCACGCACGCAGGCACGCACGCACGCACGCACGCACGCACGCACGCACACACACACACACACACACACACATGCACACACACAAAGTAACCATTGCCAAACCATTGTTGCTCAGAATCACAAGGATGCATTCTGCAAAAATGCTTTTCTGACCCCTTTTGAACACTGTTCGGGTGCCAGAATGACCCATTTTAAACGCCTTTCAGATCCAAAACGGCTGATCACGGGCTCAAAACGGGCTAAAACCACTTGAGCATCCCAAGTTGTGTAGGAACAACTTTGCAAAAATCATTTTAGACCACCTTTTGACTCACAAGCGACACTTGGAAACCCCACCTGAGCACGTGTCCAGTGCACCAGTCGCCGGTGCGAATGGGGGATTGAAGGGTGTTCGCAGTGTGGAAGCAGCCTGAGAGGGTTCCCATTCACCATTATTCAGGACAACAAGGGTGCCCAACGGTCAAACACAGCGAAGGAAGGTGATACTTGAACAAGTAGGCTTAAAAGGTCAAGCCTCAAGGTTGCTGTTGGCCATTTTGACCCCGAAACGTGGTGCCTGAGGCTGACAAACGGGTGCTAAAGCTACTGGATGGTGCCCCAAAGTCGCCTTTCATGATCTAAATTGATTCCTATGCAAACAGCCCCCTTCACCAAAATCCTGGACACCGGAAACAGTTGAAGGAAATGGCTTTTTTTGGTCATTTTTGACAGATTTTGAAACCTGGTTTTGAAACCTTGTGGCAGCCTTTCCCAACCACTGTCAAATCTCTTGCTCAAACGATGTGCGGGTGCACTTCATGCACATGCGTTCCATCCACCAAAATGTCCGCCAAATTCAAACCACCTCATCAGAGTTCTGATTTTTTTTTGCTATTTTTACGCATGCTTGCTGCTGCTGCTGGGGCTACAAAGAGTAGCTCCACCCTGGGCCTTAAAGAGGGTTACTACACCAGCTCGTAACCCGAACATCCATAACCCCAGTAACCCGAACCCCAAACATGGAAGCATCTGCCAAACAGCACAATACTGGCCTGAGCGCACGAGAAAGAGCGAGGAACAGCCTCATGGGTGCCAGATGTGGTAACCCCCTGACAATGCAAGGTGACAGGGGAAAACACCCTGTGAACAAGGGCCCTGGGGCAGACAGGCTGTTGGCTCCTGTGCAAAGTCCAATCGGTGCGTATACTGCAGATGGGACCAGAGCGAATCCAACGCCATAACCCCTTATGTGGACCCCATGGAATGCAATGGACGGAGGGCAATGGAGGGGGATGTACCTCATGCACAGGCTCAAACAACAGACGGGCCACGTTGCGGCCCTGCTGTGATGCGTGGGAGGCCAGTTTGCCTCCAGCCACGTCACCAATCGCAAAGACGGTCGGGAGATGCGTTCTGTTGTCGGTGTCCGTTTCGATGATCCCATACTGGCCAAGACTGCACCAAGACAAGGGGCATTGCGAGTGGCGTGGCATGAGAGGAGCATCCCGCTGGTCCCAATGGGCCTCAAATGCTTCCAGCAAAGACAGCGCGGGACCAAAGACTTGGCAAACCCTCAGATCCATTGATCCATTTTCATACCACTTTCAAAACACGACACTTGAATGGGGCGCACTCAGGGCTGGGCAGAGAGGCGCATGCAATATTCATGTCTCGCCCATTCACCGTCGTCACAAAGCCTATGTAACCCCCTGCCCCCCGTCCCCAGCCTGCACACCCACCACACCCCCTGCCCAGCCTGCACACCCACCACACCCCCTGCCCAGCCTGCACACCCACCACATCCCCGTCCCCAGCCTGCACACCCACCACATCCCCGTCCCCAGCCTGCACACCCACCACACCCCCTGCCCAGCCTGCACACCCACCACACCCCCTGCCCAGCCTGCACACCCACCACACCCCCTGCCCAGCCTGCACACCCACCACACCCCCTGCCCAGCCTGCACTCCCAAAGGCTTGGTTTGGACGGAGGGCCGGAGGCTGCCCCAATGTCTGCAGTGGACAAAGTAAAAGAATATTGAATCTGGGAGAGGTCTGGAACACGTGAAAGCGCTGGCAGGCGTTCCAATAAATTACTGCAGAGGGGGGGGGGGGGCAAATCAAATTCGCGGTGGCAGAGCGTATCACCCCCCGCCAGAGTCCACCGTGTGTACTGCTGGTGTGCGAGAAATACGCGGAGAACCCTAAGTTTTGCGTGGGAAAGTTCGCGATCAATTCGAAACACGAAATTTTCCACGCGAAATTCAAGCGTCACGAAACTTCGCCCCGGTAGATACTGCCCCCGGACCGCATGCATACACCACAGTGCAGGCTACGGGCTATTGTGGACACCCCCCCCCCCCGCAGGGTACTACGCATTGCATGATCACGTGGTACCGCCACATTCGCAGCTTTACAAGCCCTTTAGCCCTGATGGAGTGGCCCTGGAATTTTCTGAACTTCCTGCATTTGGGGGCATGACATCAACCCCTGTCAAGGCATTGCTCCATGGAGTGGCTGGTCCAACGCGGATTGTGCTCACCACCGCTCATCCTGCGTCGTTGCGAGCTCTACAAAGCGTTTCAAAACCCGGGGCAACACGGCATTCCAATGCATTCCGGGCACAACCACTGCATGTTGCAAACAAAAACATCCCTGGTCCCTTCTCTCTGCTTGGTACACCACTGCGCATGTCTGAATTCACAGTACTCACCTGTCACACGCTGCAA
This sequence comes from Eutreptiella sp. 'Long Island Sound 2002', assembly GCA_964036045.1. Taxonomy (NCBI): domain Eukaryota; phylum Euglenozoa; class Euglenophyceae; order Eutreptiales; family Eutreptiaceae; genus Eutreptiella; species Eutreptiella sp. 'Long Island Sound 2002'. The sequence continues at coordinate 6,373,861 of OZ038398.1, read as the reverse complement.
AACTTTCGCCACTTTTCTTAACGGTCAACTTTTCCCCGCAAAATTCTCCCCCGTTTAGAGTTGTGTAGTGTGCTACTCACAAGAGCAAGCACACGTCAACACAACAAAATCCTCATCAGTGGTAGCATAGGCGCCTGTCGGTCTGGAAGGAGAATCGCAGAAGTGGCAGTACTCAGTCCAGGTACTGTAATGAAGTCCAGCGGCGATCGCCCACCTACAGAGAACACAGTGTCCAGTGACACCGTGCTCTTTTCCTTTAGCTGGCTTCATAATGGAATGCGCACAGAATGCACTGCAGGAATCAACCCTGTCCCTGTGCAGCGGTATTGACAGCCGCCAAGCAACAGCTACAAATGCATAGCAGAACCATCTACAGGCTGTCATCCATCAGCCCCCTCCCCCGCCATCTGGTCCCCCCCCCCCCCCTGTACAACCTGATGCCTGTGTCTTCAAGCCCCAGGCCTTCACTATTGGCCAACCGGCCGCCGGTGTACATGATCAAGTCGAAGTAGAACTTCTTCTCCCCACAAGTGATGCAGCCGCGCATATCCTCCGGATCCCCCGGCTGTACCGTATCGATGGGATCCGTGACTCTGAGAATGTGCATGTCATCCAACAGCTCTTTGAGGGTGTCGCGCAGTACATTCTGACAACAGGACGAGAAAAGGTGATGTGCCATTGCTCCGAGGGCAATCGAGGCTGGCGGGGCGTGCGATCAGGAGGCAAGGCTCGTGGGAAATAAGTAGGATGATAAGCAGGGCGGGTGCGACATGCCGCAAGTGGAGAAGTTATCGAGCTAAAGGCCCCGGGGCCAGGGGGTTTTTTAATTAAAAAAAATGGGTGGTGTGTCCTGTGGTCAGCAAAATCTGCACAGCTCCAACCGGTGGCACTTAAGGGGTAACCGACGGCGGTTGGAGGGTAACTGACGGCGGATGGAGATTAAGTGCTACTAGGCCAAGACCAGATTTTTTGGCTAAAAAAAATACTTGTCCCCTAAAAAACCCCCTGCCCCCCCCCCCCCCCCCAGCCCCCTCAGGCTTCCATGGACTGGGGGTTGCGGTTGAGGGGTGGGGTGGGGGGTGGCTGCGCATGTCACTTGAGCCCAACACCAGCGCCTGCACGCCCGCTCCTGTTGTCTGGTGTGCCGTGCCCTGCTTTGCCGTGCACCGGCTCCACTGATAGACTGGCAAAGTGGGTCCGGCACACTTTCAGGGCAAGGTGTCGCAACGGCTGGTGCTTTCACACGCTTTGAAGAGGAAACCACGCAGGCGGGTATGCAAGCGGTGGGGTGGTGTGTCACTCGGAAGGGTAAGCAGTGACTGGGAGGGGAAGCAAGGGTGCAGCAGCACCCTGCACTTGCATGCCGTGGCCAGGTGGGGAAGCGAGGCTGTGGTTGGGGCGGAGGGGGGGCTGTACATGCAGCATGCCTGGGCCATGCTCCCGTGAGCGGCGGTGGACTAATTCAAATCCCCAGCCTCCTGCCTCACCATGTCCATGCCCTGGTCACCCACATGAGGGCCCAATGTATCTATCACCTTGAGACGCTATCTCCCACCGTAAATTGCAAAATTTGTGGGAAAAAAAAAAGGGCGACTCGCTTTGTTTTTTTTTTTTGCCGTAGGTCGCACAACAAAAAAAACCGTAAGTCGCGTGCCACACATTTTCAAGCTTTTTTTTTTCCACACTCGACGTACACCAGCAAAAAAAAACACGGCTTACGCCAAAAAAAAAAGTGACTCACGCATAACATTGCTGGGACACCCTGCCCCCGCCGTCACACAGCCGCGCCTCCCCAGCCGTCCCATAGCCCCATCCCCCCCTCCCCCCCTCCCCACAAAAAGGGGCCTTAGTGTGAGGGAGGGGATCCGCATCAGCACTGGAGGAGGTGCCCGCCGTGGTCACCCCCAAGGAAGGGATGATCTTCAGGGTCCAAGCAAACACATGGCTTCTGCACTATTCAGTACGCGTTGAACAATCAAAGAGTTGGGGCTCCGACAACGACAGGGGGGGGGGGGGGCATTCCACCTCAGCGCATTGGAACCCCCCCCCCCCATTGCAATAGTCATCGGAGTAGCGGCAGCCAAGACCGCCTGCAGGGAGGCGACACACCGCAACAGACCCCCCACACAGCTCACGCCAGGCCTCGCTGGCCCCCATGGAGAACATCCGAGGGGCCCCACAGAGTCCCTTGGGACCCCCCCCCCCCCCTCCCTCGCCTCAGATGGGCCTATGTCGGCCTCCGCACGCTAGCAGCGGATACCCCTCCCAGGGATGGAGGCATCCGGATGAGACAGACGCACCACTGCCTGACCAAGTGTGAAATTGCCCACCCACAGGCGTCCCAGCAAGGTCGGAAAGCGACCCCCGTCCCAGAAGACAACCATGTGAAACACACTATCAGGGACCTGGTTTCCGCTGTCCTGGGTGCGGGAGTACCAACAGCCTCAGGTTGCCTGCGGGTGTTTCCTGCCAGTGAACCCCCCCCCCCCCACACCCCGACAGTGAACGCCCCCCCCCCCCACGACAGTGCCCCCCCCGCCCCCCCCCCCCCCCCCCCACGACAGTCCCCCCCCCCCCACACACACCCTTCGTCACGACCAAAACAGAAGTGCCACAAAAGAACAAGTCTCACTCCAGAACAGATGCTCCAGAGCACAAGGGATGTAGTCAGCAGCAGGCAGCCCACGAACAGAAGGGGCCGTGTTCCGTGCGTCGGTGCGTGCACGCCCCGCCGAAGGCTGTGGCGCACGCCGATGGGAAGCAGAGCCACAGTGGTAGTGCAGTGTTGGTCGGGGGGCGTTTTGGCCGAAAAGAAGCCGAGCGCGCGGCAGGCGCACTGACATTCCCTCTTTGGTGCCCTAGACGGGCTGCTTTGGCACTCCCGTTCCGGCCGGTGCATGTGCGATGCATCTTTGCGCACTTCCCACAAGGCACTGAGGTACTGGGGGGCGTGGGGGGGACTACGGGGGTCAACACACCGGCAACATCCGCATGAATCTCTCCTCAGGGCCAAATATGGTGATGTCCACGCCGACAGAGGCCAACATCGTGCAGTACTCCAAAGTGATGACCCGCCACCGACGATGGCCATGGACTTGGGGAGGCGGTGGCACAGCACCGCCGCGACCTCTTTGGCATCCACAATCAGATTGGGGGGTGAACGGCAGGGCCGGCGGGCGGTACGGGCGGGACCCCGTGGCAATCACGACGTTCTTCGCGCGGAGGACGATCGTGCGGTCAATGCGTGAGATGACGACGCCGGCGCCCTCGGGCAAGAGGCGTGCCGAGTCTGCGACGAAGCAGTCAACGTTGTTGCGCCTGAGACGCCGGCGGGTCTCATCCGCCTGCGCGCTCTGCAGAGGCAGTGATGCGGGGGACTGAGAGTGGGAACAGGCCTCCTCCGAGCGACTGCGTGGGTTGGCTCTTGTGAGCGTGTCAGCCTCTGTGCGGCTGTGGGCCTGCGGTGCACTGTGACCGACGGGTTTGGCGCGTTGTCATGGGTTTACCACGGGGCCAATGAACCGGTGCTGCCTGTCGATGGCAAACACCCACGGGACCCGTTGCTAGGCTCGCCAGGAACGAAGGGTTGCCAGACGCTTATTCTACACCCCACCAGGGGTGGATATTTGGGGGGGGGTCCCCCCAACCCCCCCCCCCTCTCCCCCGATGACGATTACGATTGCGATTTACCCGTTTGACTGAACTAGCAGTTTTGCCAGCAGTTTCACAAGAGGACTGATGGCCAGAAAAGGCGCCAGAGCAGGTGCTACAATCAATTCATGAGCCAATGCATACACCACTGTACTACTGAGCCAATCTACTAACCCTCAACACAAGACAATACATTGCACAGGGTTTGGTGTGTCCCGTGAAGACAGTCCACACAGTGCAATCATTTCTTGACACATTTTGCTAAAATGGCTTGCGATTCCGAATCATCTGTGCCTGAACTAATCGTAATTGAAATCGCCATTCCGTCATCACTGCCTCCTGGCTCAACAGCCCCCGCCACCCCCCACCCCCACCTTGGTAATGTCGTCACTATTATATCCACCCCTGCACCCCACCGAGTGAATACCTGGAAAACCTCAGGTGTCTGGTGCGCAGCTGTCGGGTGCGATACGTCTGCTGGCGGACAAGCATTGCGCAGAGTGTCAGTGACGTGCCATGAAACATTGCCAAACACGCGTTCTGCAGACTTCCCTTCAAGATACCGCACGCACTGTGGCAAGAAGCCCCTTGCATTTGTTTTTTGGGCATTGGTTGACAAACCCGAGGCCCAGAGCATTGCGGGCAAGAGCATCTCAATTCGAGACAAAGTGTGAAAAGCAAACCGGAGGGAGAATGGACCAGAACATGGGGGGGGCGTCTCCTCGCTTTCGTACGCGACCCCCCCCCCCAGTAGAAGTGGGCTGAAGGCCCCCTGGGGGGGGGGGGGGGGCATTGGAGGGGGGCTTGAGGGAGGGGCGTTGGGTGGGGGGGGGGGGTCGCGTACCCGAACTGAGGAAACGGCCCGTGGACCAGAAGTGCAACTTGTGGCTTTCTGCCTCGGATAAGGCCTTTTGAAACTTTGCGGGTGCCATGAGCACTCCAAAAATGTGCCAACAATCTTCCTCTTAAAATGTGGTGGTGGAGGTGGGGCAGTTGGCGGCTGATGCTTGAACCAAAGCTTTCCAGACCCCCATAGGGCCTGCTACAACGTACATCTGGCGTACATGACCTCCCATTGGCTGCCAGGGTGCCGTCGGTACACATGGAATCCAGAGACGATCTACAGACGCCACTCCACATTCTTCGGCTGTCAAGAATGTGGAGAAGGTAAAAGTACAAGTGCTCACCCTCGCTTCTAAGTGGACTGCAAACATGTGGCAGAGGGCCTGCCTTTGGTATTCTGGGAGGCCACCTGCAATTCTTCAGACGCATCATGCGCTGCGCCCCATTTGGCAACGGGTCGGTTGCTGCCTGTAGGCGGGAAGAAAATTGCTCTGTGGGGGGGGGGGGGGGGTGACACGGAAGCCCATTTTCCCAACCCCCCCCTCCCCCCTCCTTGGTCGCCGTGACGGGAGGGGGGGTTCAGGGCGGGGGCGCCCGACCTGCCGTGCCAGGGGGGGGGGGGGGGGGCAACCCAACATCTATGGCTCAAAATGATACCCACGTCGCGCTGATCATTTTGACTACTCAAATGTGGGGAGGGGAATTATTGGTGGAAAAAACTTTTTCGGGCCAAAATTTGTGTTCCTGCGCCTTCTGCGCCAACATCTGTTCTTACACAAAACAAAGGGCCGACACGGAACCCCTTTTCTCCAAACCCCCCCCCGTCCTTCGGCGGGCGTCCATGTCACCCCCCCCCCCCCCCCCCCGCAGAGCAATTTTCAGGTCGCCGTGCGTTTCGGATCTGCGTGCTGTTGTTTCCTATCTGTGTTGAACGGGGGGGGGAGGGATCAATGCATGGATGTCCACTCCTTCCCAATCCCACTGATACCGGGACGTGGGGGGGGCCCTGGGCGCAGAAGGGCGTTGGTAAACAGACAACACCGAAAACGCGTAAAC
>OZ038398.1:6154198-6368111 GCA_964036045.1 Eutreptiella sp. 'Long Island Sound 2002' | reverse complement strand
CCCCCCTCCCACGGGTGCCGCTCAGCCATAAACCTTGTATCCGAGGGTTCACTCTCTACTCCGGGGGGGGAGGGTGCCCGCGGCCCACTGCAACTCCGGGGGAGGGGGGGGCCTTGAGCCTATTTCCCAAACCCCCCCCCCCGCAACTCCCCCCGTGTGACATTCCGTCTGGTTGTTGTTCCTTTACGGGGCCCTGGACAGTCACCCGTTCTCCCCTTCGCATGTTGCGTCGGGTCGCTGCTTTCTGTCGGCCGCTGCGGCCGGTGCTCTTGATGGTGTCGTGTCCGTGTTCGCGGAGCCCAGTAGTTGGTGTGCCGGGGCTGTGCAGGATGCGGCGGGATGTGCCGTTTGCGTGTCAGCGGCGCCCAATAATTGGCCTATTGGGGATGTGCTGGTTGTTGCCGGGGTCGTTTGACTGTTTTTGCTGCCCACACACCTCTGTCCACAGGCCGTCCATAGCCTGCCTCGCTGTGTTTCTGTGAGGCCCAGGTGCCCTGTTCCTCCACGCGCTGTCCCGGCCGTCCACCATATGTCCTTTTCCGCCTCACGCCCCCCCCCCCCCCACTGTCATGAGGCTCCAAGGGCCGGGCCCACCACAAGCACCGCAGGACGTCTGAAATCGCTGAAACACGTGATTTTACACATGAATTTGGCAAATCCGGTTCGCCACCCGTTTTATTTTTGGCACCAGAGGAAAATCAAGTCCAGCCTGTTTTCCAGACCCCCCCCCCCCCCGCTCCCCTACTTCACACCGACTCGAAGCCCCCCGCTCCTCCGGAGTTGCAATGGACCGCAGGCCCATTCCCTCCGTGACACAGACGCGATAAAGTGCCCGCGGTCACCCTTCGGGAGCCGCCGGTCACCCCCCCACCGCCCGGGCGCCCGGGTGGGGGGGGCGGGCGCCAGCTGTCCCGACGCACACCGCCACACATACGGAAGGGCCAAAGGAGGCAGACCACGCCCTCAACAAACAGTTCTCCTGCGAGAGTAAGGCACGCACATGAGGAGGCCCTCAGGCACAAGGTGCCGGGCTGCAGGCGGAGGCCGCGCCCATGTGCCGGCGCGCGCATCCCGCGTGGCCCCGTCCTCCGGTCCTCTGGTGCTTCACGGGGATGTGCCACAGGGGGGGGGAGGGGGGGGGCAGGGCGGTCCTTAACGGGGAAAATAAAAGTGTTCCAGAACCAGTTTTCCCAAAAAAGCCCGCGGTTGATGGGTGTTGGCGGTTGGCGGTTGATGGGTGTTGGCGGTTGGCGGTTGATGGGTGTTGGCGGTTGGCGGTTGATGGGAGTTGGCGGTTGGCGGTTGATGGGTGTTGGCGGTTGGCGGTTGATGGGTGTTGGCGGTTGGCGGTTGATGGGTGTTGGCGGTTGGCGGTTGATGGGTGTTGGCGGTTGGCGGTTGATGGGTGTTGGCGGTTGGCGGTTGATGGGTGTTGGCGGTTGGCGGTTGATGGGTGTTGGCGGTTGGCGGTTGATGGGTATTGGCGGTTGGCGGTTGATGGGTGTTGGCGGTTGGCGGTTGATGGGTGTTGGCGGTTGGCGGTTGATGGGTGTTGGCGGTTGGCGGTTGATGGGTGTTGGCGGTTGGCGGTTGATGGGTATTGGCGGTTGGTGGTTGATGGGTGTTGGCGGTTGGCGGTTGGTGGTCCTTTGGGGCGGTCCTTAGCAAAAAAAAAAAAATCTGGTCCCTTAAGGACCGCCCTGGGGGGGGGGGGGGGCGCATGCCCGGGGCCACACGCCGCACTCCCGGTGGGTGTGCGGCGGGGCACTTCCGGGGTGTCCTGCACCCCCACACCCGCAGGCGTGTGGAGTGGGGGAGGGGGGGGGGGGGCACGTGCACACACAACGCCCCGTGTCCGCCGTTGTCGAGGCCACGCGTCGGGTCCCTCTCGCCGCGCCCTCACAGGGCACGGGAAGAAGATTGCTCTGCGTTGGGGGGCGGGGGCACAGAGGCCCATTTGCCCCTGGACAAACAACGTCGTGCACGGGCCCCTGGAGCGGCGGTTCGGGCGGGGGATGTGGGGCCACGGGGCTGCGGTCAGGGATGCACTGGAGGGGGGGGGAGAGCCCCCCGCCCCCCCCCCCCCCTCGAGGGCGCCCAGCCTATGCCCAGCCACTGTCCCCCTAACGCCAAATGCCAGCCTCAATGGCATTTGTAACCGACAGTAATCGCCCCCAACCGCTTTGGCAACCTCCTCCAACCGCCTGCCTAACCGCTTCTGGGGCCGCCTCTGAGGCCCCTTCCCTTCCAATGCATCGCTGGCTGCGGTGCTGCGCGCAGACTTTCCCGGGCAGTACCTCAACGGGAATGGACGTAGAGCCCACCAAATGCCCCTTTTGGAAGTCGGCGGCAGATCGCAGGTCTATGATCACGGCGTCGGTGTCTGTGAGGAAGGCATGTGACAGCGCATGCGCCGAGGTGAAGCAGAGGGGGGGGGGGCTGGTGGCAGTTTTGCACAGGAATGGACCATTCAAATATGCGCATTTTGAGTGGCACTTGATCGACATTTCTTGGAACATGAGTCACAGGGGGCGTTTTTGCACAGCGCGCGCACAGCGCCAATCATTACATTGTTCATCCCAGGAACACCCCTGCAAACCACCCCCCCTACAGAAGCATGCATGATCCATTCAAAACAGCATCGGGGGTGCAGAATTCAGGACCCTGGGACCCATGGCTACCGGCAGTGGAAAACAGCTGCCTTTTCGCACAGCGTGGGCACAGCGCACGGTGCGCCCCCAAAATGTCCACAAACTCGCCTCCAATGCACCTGCCATACCACTGCCACTCGTACTGGTACCAGCACCACGACGTTACTGACACACTGCCACAGTAACACGCACTGAACACCAGTCCACTGCTGCTTCCTGCGTTGCCCATCCCCACACGCCTGCGTGGTCTTCATCCCACAACCTCCACAGGCTGATTGTTCTCTGGTTGAATCCCCTCACGCCGATAAAACGAAACCCGGTGGGCCCGCCTACCGGGCGAGCCCCCCCCCCCCCCCTTTTGGCCCATTTGGATTGAGACGGGAGTTCAATCCCCATTCGGTCCCATAAGAGCATCCCGCCGCAGGTCCGGGTGCTGAACCTTCCGGAAGTACCTTCTTTAAATGGTACCGTCATGGGACGTACCCCCCGATCCACCCTGCAACTCGGGCCTGCTGGTGTCAGCCCGAAGGGGGGGATACCGCTGATGTTGAAGCAAACGGGAAAGGAAATGGGCAACACAGGGGAGGCGGTTTGGAAGTTACACAGACTCCGAAATGGAGCCCGTCTCTCGCCACAGGTCCGGGGGATGAACAGCCCGGTGACTACCCTTATCCCTGCCCCCCCCCCCCCCCCCGCTAAAGATAGGCTTCGGGCGGTGCAGGGGGTCGTCCAAAGGGGAAGCCCCATTCCTCACCTCCATAAGTCTTCCACAGAGCCATGTCAGCCCTCCACCATGTCCTCACACCCAAACAACATAGCCTCCCTACCACATCCCGGGGCGGCGCACAGGCGGACCTCATTGGAGGTCTAACACACCTGCGTAACACACTACACACCATGTCACTAACACACCACCACACATATCCGTTACTTTTTTTTTTTGGACTGACTCCAGAAGTTCATAGAGTACTCAAGACAGTTCTTGGAAACATGGGCGACTCCAGCATATGATACAGTGGATCCCCGCAATGCGGCGCATGTGGCAAAGACCCTACTGCACATATTCGTTACACACTCACACATAGGTCCCACACAACACACACATCGGGTCCTTCCGTCGCGCCGCGACACCAGGGGTCGGGGGGGGGGGGGGCGGCGGCAGCACAGCCAGTCCCTGACCAATAACCCCCTCTAAACCCGTCGCACAGCGTCCAGAACTCTAATCGGCCTTTGAACTCACACATCAGTCCTACACACACACACACACACACACACACACACACCGATTATTTGTTGTAAACATGCCGCGCAAATTGTAAGAATCTTAAGAATTGGAAAAATCCGCGAAATGCGATGTCAAAAATTAATTAATTTTCTGCGATTCTTTCGAATTCGACGATGAACAATTTGAACTGTTTGCCTGTAATTAATTTTTTTGCGATTTTTTTGGCCTTTGTGTTGCTGCAACGAAAATAGGGATATGGTACTTCCTACGGTCTCTGGTTGGATGTGGTTATTCCCTGGTGCCCCCTGGTCGCATGATATTATATCTTGGTCCTCTCTGGATGAATGCTGTTGTTTCCTGGTGCTTGCTGCTTGCATGCTGGTACTTCTTGGTGCCCCCTGGTTGCATGCTATTATCTCTTACTTCTCCCTGGTTGGATACTGTTGTTTCCTGGTACTCTGAACCCTTACACAAGACGACATGTAACATAACCCAAAGAGTTAATTTATTTTTTGCGATTTTGTTGAATTCCGCGTCACTATGTGCCCTTTTTCGATCGTCCGCTTGGAATTAATTCTTTTTCGCAATAAATTATTTTCCGCGAACAAGTAACTTTAGACGCACAACTTCCTCAGAATTAATTAGCTTTAAGATTCTTGAAATTTGCGCGGTAGTCCTGACCTCCTTTGTGACGGTTAAACCCACACCATTCCTACAGATCATCATCATCATCATCATCAAAGGGAAGCCCAGTTTTCCGGGAGTAGAACATCAACAATCCTTTGGAGGTACGTGACGGTGGCGTGCCGCAGAGATGACACGCACAGAGATTCGTCGGCCGTTGCCGCGCCCGTAACCGCAGGTGATGGGTCCGGAAAATCCCAGAAAACCACCGACGCCGTCCCGCAAGGCACGCCCTGCCCCCCACCTCCAAACCGAAGCCCCTCCCGCAGCCCAGGCCCATTGTCCACCGCCACGACGACCTCACGGAGACGGAAGGGGGGGCATACCGCTCGCCGGGGCCGCGCGCGCCGCCCCACGGCACCAGCACCAGAGCCCACCGCACGCCGCGCGGACGGACGCCACCAAGAGCGCAGCCCACAGCGCGCAGACGACCAAGAGGCGCCTCCAGAGGGGCTGCGCCGACTGCCACGCGTCGGTGGTGCGCTGCGTGGCCGTGCCGAATCCCGGGAATGCTGCGGCAAAAGAGCGACAGGCGCGGGCTGCCCGGCGACATGCAACAGCCAAACGAATGCCTCTGCGTTGACCCTCCGATCCCCCCAATGCCCCCTCCCCAATACCCCCAATGTCCCCCCAATACCCCCCCCAAATACGCCCCCCCAAATACCGGCCCAATACCCCCCCCCCCCCAATACCCCTCCAATACCCTCCCAATACCCCCCCAATACCCCCCCAATGTCCCCCCAATACCCCCCCCACTTTCAGAGTGTCTGTTTTTTTTTGGTGGATGGATTTACAAACACTCAAACATAAATTAGGAATCTGAACTTGGAGGTCTTGTTCATTATCTGGAGTTCTTTGGATTCACATCACTGAGATCTTCCATTCGTGGTCATTGTTTTTTTTTTCTGCCCATTCTGCTCTGCTTGGTGATCTTTGTCGTGGCCCCGTTGTTCTCGTAGTTTCGTTGGGAATTTGTGGAGAAAGCCCTCTTGGTTTGGTTGTGATAAAAAAAGCAAACTAAGGCCTACAAATTCTTGCTTGAATATTGTGTTTCTGATTCAGAGTGGCTGGAATAGTTACCCTTTGGTCAGGTAATCGACTGGCAGTTACCGTGGCTAGCGACGTGTGGCCACACAGGACCACCCGAGGGCAAGAGACAACACAGAGATATCACAGACAATGACCGAGGAATGTCACGTTGCGTTGTGCTGCATGGAGTGCTCAAAGGAGGTGATGGGTTTCACGGGCCTACTGTACGGCATCTTGTGCCACATGGAGGGCGCCCTCATGGCGTATGCCCTGTGTACAGGGGGGCAGGGGGGGGGCGCATGAAGGGCACGCGGTTGGCACTCGCGGTCACCCGCAGGGGACGTACCTGAAGGGGGGGGGGGGTGGTTTGGAAGGGGGGAAGGCACCCCCCCCCCCCATTCAGGGCGCCCAGCCTATGCCCAGCCACTGTCCCCCCGACGCCAAGTGCCAGCGTCAACGGCATTTGTAACCGACAGTAACCGCCCCCAACCGCTTCGGCAACCTCCTCCAACCGCCTGCCTAACCGCCTCTGAGGCTCTTTCCCTTCTGATGCATCCCTGGGGCAGGGGTAGGGGCCACACACGTGGACCGCACCTCCTGCCCTCCTGCCCCCCGCGCCCTCTCAGCCCTCCTCGTCCCTGGCCTCCGTCCTCGCCATTGGCCCCTGACGGCGAGGCGTGAGTGCGCCTCGGGAGAGCCCCGAGGCTGCCAACGGCGGGCGGCCGCCACAGACCCACAGACACATCGCCGGGCACGGCCCCGTCGGGGACGCACACCTGCGGACTGAGCGCCCAGAGGCCGAGGGGCAGAGAGGGTCCGGAGGCCGGACCCCGGCAACGGACGAGGCAAGGCCCGACCGGAGGCCGTGGGACGTGGGGCCGGGCGCTGAAGGAGCGGTCGGTGGGAGGCCCTGCGCCCGTGGGCGGAGGGCGGAGGGGGCTGGAGGGGTCGATGGGACGCTGGAGGAGAAGGCAAAGAGGGCGGCCCTGGCCCTCCCGACGCGACGCACAGGCACGGCCTCTGCGCAGTACCCCCCCCCCCCCTCTGACACGACCAAAACACCCCCGCCCTCCCCCTGTGTGACATTCCGTCGCGTTGTTGCTCCTTTATGGGGCCCTGGACGGTCACCCGTTCTTCCCTTCACATGTTGCGTCGGGTCGCTGCGTTCTGTCGGCCGCTGCGGCTGGTGCTCCCGCTGGTGTCGTTTCCGCGTTCGCGGAGCCCAGTCGTTGGTGTGCCGGGGCTGTGCTGAATGTGGCGGGATGTGCCATGTGCGCGTCAGCGGCGCCCAATAGTTGGCGTATTGAGGATGTGCTGGTTGTTGCCGGGGTCGTTTGACTGTTTTTGCTGTCCACGCGCCTCCTGCCACCCCCCCCCCCCCCCTTCTGTCCGAACACGGGGTAGGTTCTGCTTCAGGAGGCAAGAGTGGGGCTACACGGGGCGGCCGTGTTTGGACAGGCACACACGGCACGTACCACGGAACGCATGTTGCGGACATCAGCCCCCCCTACCCCTCCATGACCACAAAAAGGGTGCCCAGCAGCCCAGCACACACCCCAGAACACAAGAGCACATGGAAACTACAGCTACACCAACACTTTGCCACCCATATCGACCCCCCTGCAGCCTGCACAAACCTACAAACCACATTCTCTGTTGGATTGGAACCGCAAAAACGATGGTGCCGAAGCACGGGGTCGCCGTATTTGGACAGGCCCGTGTTAGACGGGCGAGGGGGACGCGAGGGGAGGGAGAAGGTCCCAGTCGCCACATGCAACACATTGGACAGAGGCAATCTTCGTGTAGCGCAATGTACGCATCGTGTTGTGCCCGGCGCGTGTCGTGCTTGTGTGCCTTGCACGGTGTGCGTGTGCACACTGTGTGTGGTGCACACATCCCACACTGTGTATGCCGCGCTCGTTGCGACAGTGCTAAAGAGTTGATGTCTCAAGACCTGTTTTCATTATTTGAAACGATTTGAGCGCGATATCATGACTTTTGCAATTAGAACATATTACGTATTGCATGCAGTGCGGCATCTTGCATGTGGTGCTTTGCCAACCGTGTGTGGTGTGCTGCCGTATTTGTGGACGCTACGGAGGTGGGTGCCTCAGAGATCACTTTGTAGCCTGTGTCCTGCGACTCTGGACTCTCCGCGCCATCGCGAACATTGAGGGTAGACTCCCATGCGATGAATGAATTTTGGTACCCACGCCCCCCCTGCGAGAACAACGGCAGAAGTACTGGAAATGACGGACAAAACACCTCCAGTGGCTCTGACAAAGGGCCCCGTGAAAAGGCACGGGCAGCAAAGCAATGCACCACCGAGGCCCAGACAGCCATGTCTATGATCACCAGCGGCGGCAGAGGCCCGGCCGTGAGGCAGTTGTGCCGTGTGGCCGGCACCATACAGGTCCCTGGTACGCCGGGTTATGGAGGTGCATCGAAATCACGTCCTGAAGCATGCGCAACGCTACAGCTCATCGGCACGTTGCTGTGCCTGCCATATACACGTCCACAGAAGCGAGACATCCGTTGATCCAGCCCCGTCCTGCCCCGGCGGTGGGGAGCAAGCTACACACATCCGCTTCCCGCCACACATGATCACCAGCGGCACGAGAGGCCCGGCCGTGAGGCAGTTGTGTCGTGTGGCCGGCAGCATACAGGCCCCGGGTACGCCGGGTTATATTTCCCGCTCCCGTAGCGGCCCTTCTTATGAATACTCCGATCGATCAAGGGCCAAGGGCCAACCACGATGGGTGTTCGGCATTAGTCCCGTGATGAATGCAACTCTCGTCGGTGCGTCACATGCTCAGTCTCCTTTTTGTAGCGTGGTCAACTCTCACCCCCTGAGGTCGGATGTCGGACGTCAGATGCCAGCGCTCGGGTCGTCCTCAAAAAGATAACAAAACCACCGCCATTACCACCTCCAACGCAGGGGGTACGTCCCGGCATCCAAATCAATGCTCCGGCCACCTGCCCCAATGCTTTACCCCCAAACATCACTCCCTCCGGGTGTGGGCGGAATGGCTATATCACTCCTGCTCTCTCGGAGGTCCCCAACATGGGGGCAGAAACAAGGGAAAAAAGGGGGACAACTGGGAAAATAGGGGAATACTTTGCCCGGCGCGCTAACGTACTCTCACAATGACTGCTCAGAGAATGTTGCGATGGGCCGTGCGCAGGGGATGTGCCATGCTGCCGACTGCCGAATACCTGTGCCGAAAAGCATTCGTCGATCCGTTTGGGGCGCCTCGGAGGTGAGGCCATTCACACCCGCACACAAGAGCAAAGCGATGCATCCCAGTGCCACGTAGAGAAGCTGCGTGTTGCAGACGCGCGGACGTGGGTCAGGCCAACCAGCCACATCACACAAATGGTTGCGCATCGGGGCCGACTCACATTCGGGAGTTCAAGGGGCCTGCGAATAAAAGCAGGGGAAACATGTGGCACGAGGCGGACGGGGGATGGTCAGGCAAGACGCTCTTGCCACCGCAGGGCACTGCACTGAACATCAACGGTCGGTGTACGGTAAAACCACAAAATCATGCAATTTGTTGCATCGCATCTGTCATTGGCTTCATGCCACGTCAGCCTCAGTGGCTGGGCAGGACGTCATCTGTTCGTGTGTTTGTGCTTCACAGGACCTGTAACCATGTGGGGTTTGCGTACGTGGTACCCTGCCATCACTATCTGTACAATGAAGCACAGTGAGACAGATGTATCCCGATGTCTCAAAACAAATCAGCAAGTACCGGCTGTCACTGTGTATGAATGTATTTACTATTTGCTGTGACCCGTCCCGAGCAGGATTGCTATAGCAGTAGCAGCATTGACAAAAGCCAAGCCACTGCCCGGCAGGGCTGGATGTAGTGCCCCCTCCCCCCCCCCCCCCTATGATGAAATGACGATAACGAAATTCAGTCCACCAATTTTGGCCAATTTTGACCCATTTTTGTCATTTTTGACCATTTTTGACCCCAGCCACATACATCTTCACGTTCAGTGCAGTCCGCTGATCAATTTGATGGGTCTCAGCATTTTCCTGAGAAAATTTTTTTCTTGCTATGTTTGTGAATCGGGACCACTTTTGGCCCCTGCAAATTGAGTTGCATTATTTCCGGGAGTCAGTCAACGCCTGAATCGCACTCGTTATCAATGTCACCATCAGCATCACAAACGGTATCATTGCGATCATCATCGTCGTCGCCGCCATTTCAGCCATTGGCTCGTCAAACTACTTGCAGCACACATCACATGTGCGCCCTTCGCGGGGGGATCAATGGTCGGCTCTGATAGACTTCGTCGGGAGGGGGGGGGGGGCACTACATATGGCGGTGGGCGAAAATGTCGGGGGAAGGGGCCCAAGACCTCCTTTTGCAACTCCCCACCGGATGGGGCTCTTTGGGTCAGCTGCCAAAACAGCCCTTTTGCTAGAGCACCCTGTTTGCTCCCACCCTCTGTTTTCATTGGTTGGCTCCCCCAAAAAGGCTAAAAAAATGGATGGACTATTTAGTTTGATATATTTGTATTTGATGCTTTTTCAGTACTTGGCAAGAATTGCTGCACTTTGGGGGGGCGTGGACTGGCAGGGGTATACCTGGAGTGTGGCACGGTATGCACTCTCGGGGTACTCGTGCGCGCTTGTGGTATTCCTGCACTCCAGGGCATGATTCTGCACTCTACAGGGACTAATTGGCATTCATGCACTCCTATAACGCGGGGAACCTCCCCAGCTGGACCACCAATTTCGTTCAAAAATGCTCATCGTCCTGCTTAACTTCGATGGTCACAACAGTAGCCCCATTGTCGTTCCTGCAAGGGTCTGGGACGGAAGGAGGGGCCCTAGGCATCCAAATATGTGACAACGATGATGTGATGTGCTCGTTGTGATCGTTTGGGTGTGTGTAAAGTTGAGGCCTGATGGTATTGAGAAGTTATTGCGCTTAGCACCTCCGAAGCCGTTTTGAGTAAGTACAGCCGGAAAAAAAAAGGCGCTGAATTTTGATGATTTCTGAGAAGGGCAAAGTGAGAGGATGGGAGACTGGCAGCTTGAACCTTATCAACACCAAAATATCCAGGCTTCAAATATGTCTACAACCAAAGGAAGGATCTCGGTGGTGCATGCCATTGTGCGTACTTTCGTTGCTTTGGCCCTCCGATAAGCAGATCACTCGTGCAAAGCACAAGGCTGCGGGCAAATATCGACAGTGGTGGCGAAGCTTGATGGTCCATATCTTCGGACATCATGGTTCCACGTTGTGAATATGCACAACGGTCTCCTTTTTAGTTGCCGTTTGGCGCTATTTATCATGGCATTGGGTGAGGAGGATGCAGCCCAAGCATCATGCAAATGCGGTACAATGCAACTCGGTACAATTGGCACAATGCAACTCATTTCATGGGAGAGACTCAACCCGTTCCAATGCAGGCCAAATCATGTTGTGAGATTCAACAGACGCTGCCATCGCCTTCCCACGCATTTGGTCTCTGTCCCCAAACGCAACACGCTGCACAGAGCGTGTGTTTAAGGTGATCAATAACCAGAATCACCAGCTTTGTAGTAGTAAAAAGACATTCAAAACATTGGCCTTCAAACCGTGCTTGTCGCTGTCCTCCTTTGTGGTACGAGTGGTCGTGGCAGGTTGACCCTTGCGCCCTGAGAGCACAATGCATATTCCATACGTAAACATGTACCTGTATCTGAAACCAAAATAGGCTGAAAATGGACCGAGATTCGCCCATGAGACAGAAGGAGTGGGTTTATTTGCCCTGCCCCCTCAACAATGCAAAGGGGGGCACCACTCCCCAAACTGATTCACAGGGGTACCATGAGCCAGTACCTACCCCACACACTGATGTACTGCAACTTGGGGTTCCCCGTTTATGAGGAATCAAAGGGCTGCATAACCCCCGCTATCTCTGGGTCTCAATAGCAGGAGGCCACGTCACCCTAGCGGTCCGAGGACCACGGAGGGAGGCAGAATCTACAAAGGCTACATAAGCACTGCAGCCTCAGCATGCGTATCGTGAGAAGGAATCAAAAAAGGCTACATAAGCACTGGTGTCTCGGCATCCATATCATGAACTGTCGTTACACTAGCTGTACGTGGCATGCGTATCGTGAGAAAGTGTCAAAAAAGGCCTACATAAGCATGTCTTGGCATCCGTATTGTGAGAAGGAATCAAAAAAGGCTACATAAGCACTGCTGTCTCGGTATCCATATTGTGGAGTGTTGTTACAGTAGTTGCACATGGCATGCGTATCGTGAGAAGGAATCAAAAGAGGCCACATAAGCACTGTTGTCTTGGCATCCGTATCATGAGAAGGAATCAAAAGGGGCTACACAAGCACTGCTATCTATCTGGGCATCCGTATAGTGAACTGTTGTTACACTAGCTGTACGTGGCATGCGTATCGTGAGAAGGAATCCAAAAAAAGCTACATAAGCACTGCTGTCTCGGCATCCGTATAGTGAACGGTTGTTACACTAGTTGTACGTGGCATGCGTATTGTGAGAAGGAATAAAAAAAACCTACATAAGCACTCCATATCGTGAGAAGGAATGAAAAGCGATTACACAAGAACTGCTGTCTCGGCATCTGTGTCGTGGGAAGGGATCAAAAAAGGCTACATAAGCACTGTTGTCTCGGCATCCGTACCATGAACTGTTGTTACACTAGCTGTACGTGGCATGTGTATCGTGAGGAATAAAAAAAGGCTACACAAGCAGTGTTGTCTTGACATCCGTATGGTGAGAAGGAATCGAAAAAGGCTACACAACCACTACTGTCTCAGCCGTATCCCGAGGAAGAATCAAAAAAGGCTACAGAAGCACTGATGTCTCGGTATCCGTATGCTGAACTGTTGTTACACTAGCTATGCGTGGCATGCGTATCGTGAGAAGGAATCCGAAAAGGCTACATGAGCACTGTTGTCTCCGCATCCGTGTCGTGAGAAGGAATCAAAATAGGCTACAACAGCAGTGGTATCTCGTCATCCATATCGTGAACCGTTGTTACACTAGCTGTATGTGGCATGTGTATCATGAGGAGGAATCAAAAAGGACCACATAAGCAATGGTGTCTCGGCATCCGTATCGTGAATGGTTGTTACACTACCTGCACATGGCATTCCTATTGTGAGAAGGAATCAGAAAGGGCTACATAAGCAGTGCTGTCCCGGCATTTGTATCGTGAATTGTTGTTACACTAGCGGTATGTGGCATGCGTATCATGAGAAGGAATAAAAAAAGACTACATAAACAGTGGTGTCCCGGAATCCGTATCGTGAATGGTTGTTAACCTACCTGCACATGCCATTCCTATTATGAGAAGGAATCAGAAAGGGCTACATAAGCAGTGCTGTCCCGGCATCCGTATCGTGAACTGTTGTTACACTAGCTGTACGTGGCATCCGTGTCGTGAGAATCAAAAAAGCTACATAAGCAGTGCCATCTCGGGATACGTATTGTGAACCGTTGTTACAGTAGCTGTACGTGGCATGTGTATCGTGAGAAAGAATCAAAAAAAGGCTACATAAGCACTGTTGTCTTGGCATCCGTATGGTGAGGAAGAATCAAAAAAGGCTACATAGCACTGCTGTCTCGGCATCCGTATAGTGAACTGTTGTTACACTAGCTGTATGTGGCATGCGTATCGTGAGAAGGAATCAGAAAAGGCTACATGAGCACCGTTGTCTCGGCATCTGTATCGTGAGGGGGAATCAAAGAAGGCTACTTAAGCACTGTTGTCTGGGCATCCATATCGTGAACCTTTGTTACACTAGCTTTATGTGACATGTGTATGGTGAGAAGGAATCGAAAAAGGCTACATAAGCACTGTTGTCTTGGCATCCGTATCGTGAATTGTTGTTACACTAGCTGTACGTGGCATGTGTATCGTGAAAAGGAATCAAAAAAGGCTACATAAGCACCGTTGTCTTGGCATCCGTGTGGTGAAATAGAATCAAAAAAGGCTACACGAGCACTGCTGTCTCAACATCTGTATCGTGAATTGTTGTTACACTAGCTGCACATGGCATGCCTATCGTGAGAAGGAATCAAAAAAAGCTACATAAGCACCGTTGTCTCGGCATCCGTATCGTGAACTATTGTTACACTAGCTGTGTGTGGCATGCGTATTGTGAGAAGGAATAAAATAAAGCTGCAAAAGCACTGTTGCCTTTGCATCAGTGTCGTGAGAAAGAATCAAAAAAAGCTACATAAGAAGTGTTGTCTCGGCATCTGTATTGTGAACTGCTGTTGCACTAGCTGTGTGTGGCATGCGTATCGTGAGAAAGAATCACAAAAGGCTACACAAGCACCGTTGTTTTTTCTTTCGACAAGGCTGCAATAGTTCTGCAACAACAAGAGTCAATCCCGAGATCAAAGTACACTCTCAGAACAAATCATAGCTTCTTACCCTGTCCAGGACATGGGTCGATTTTGACAAAGGAGCTACTTATATTCCTACCTTGAGTGTACCTGCAGAGCGACTTGGGGTCGCCACGACTCTGTTTGGCCCGCATCCTCTCACCTATGACATGTTTTCTTTGCTCCGGGCATGTGCATGGGGGAGTCCGGTAATGCCCTAGTTCGCCCTGTTACTTTCCTAGTGGTGGATGTCCGTTTGGCTAGTGGCGGGGAGCAGGCCGTGATGTGTGGTGCTTCCACGCGCCGTTGCAAGCCCTTTTGGATAAGTGGGTGCCGTAGTCCTAGGATGTGATACGACAGGTCCACCTTATGCAGCCACTTGTGGTATGTCTTTTCCATATAATGTAGCCACGTACCTACCCTCCTATACCACATACTGTCATAGTGCCGTTCGCCGAGAACACCTTGGCACCCATTGTCGTGCATGTCCTGTGCCTTTCGCATAAGGCTGGTGGTTTGGTACTGAATCCTGGGTATGGACAACTTCTCCATCACTTTTTGATGTCCGATAGTATCCTGGGTGAACTCAAGGTATTTGGGCGCCTTCACCTGGGCATGGTATGGATCCTAGCTTTGTAGAATGTTGTGGCATTCCTTGTCATCCTCCAGTGTTGCCGTGACAGCTGCCTTGACTTTTGCGTTTGCTCCCAGGGTTTATACATCACTAGCTGTTGCAACAGTTGTTGGGTGGGATCAGGGTTACACAGGTATGATCATACCATACCATGCACTAACGGACTGACTGAGCTGCATTTCTTCGTTGTCCCTAGGGGGCATGGAGACCACCTTGTCTTGGAATCCGTGTCGTGAGAAGGAATCAAAAAAGGCTACATAAGCACTGTTGTCTTGGCATCCGTGTCGTGAGAGGGAATCACATAAGGCTGCATAAATACTGCTGTCTCGGCATCCGTATCGTGAATTGTTGTCACACTAGCTATACGTGGCATGCGTATCGTGAGAAGGACTAAAAAAAGGCCGCACAAGCACTCATGTCTCGGCATCTGTATCGTGAACGGTTGTTAAATTAGCTGCATATGGCATGCGCATTGTGACAAGCAATCAAAAAAGGCTACACAAGCATTGTTGCCTTGGCATCCGTATCGTGAGAAGTAATAAAGCACTTCAACACAAGTTGAAGTTCTTGATGAAATGTCCTGACTTAAGCCCCAGTTTTACCCTCCCCTAAAGAAGCCCCCCTGGCAGACAGTGCTATCCCCACAAGTGTGCAGGTGAATAGAACCAGTACAATAACGCGCATCGCACTGAGCACACAAACATCAGCATCATCCCCCCCCTCATCTTGCGTGGCGGGTGAGTCACTTGCATCAGTTGTCTTCCAAACATGAGGCAGCACTTTGTCCCATGGTCTGTAAAGGGGGCAACATTCTTTCTTTGAATCAGAGGTATGTATGCAGCGTGATTCCCTTGCACTTCGTAGTGTGAGTTCATGACGCACGCAGAAAAATGTGCAAGGCTTGGCTGATTCCTGTGATCCTGCCTCCCCTCAGACAGGCACTGCACAAAGCGGACAACCCCATGACGGGCGGGAGCGCGCAGCCCCAACAAGAGTTGCTGACAGGCTGTGGCAGATCGTACCAGACCTCCGAAACGGCAATAGAAGGCCCATGCAGGCGAAGATATATAACGGACCCCCTCCCCATCCTCTCAAATAGTCCCGCCCACTAACGCGCGGCGGGGCTATGAGCCAGCACCTGCACCGTACTTCTGGGTGCGTGTTGGCGTTTCCTGGGGGCCGTTGGGTGATTGTTGTGTTGGGGGGTCAATGTGCAGGTGACAGTGCCCCCCCCAAACATGTGTCTGGGGGGTGCGACTATGCAAAGGGCAGCAGGTTGTCCACATGCGTCCGCCCCAAACGACTGCCCGAGTACGAGGGCATCATGACACGCCCGAACAGCAGGTGATTGGGGTCCGGGGCTTGGGTCAGTCAGAGTCAGGGCTTTGAGGTGGTGGGGGTTGGGGTGAGTGCGTCTATACCAATGACTTGCACATGCTCAGCGATATATAATGTGGACGGGCCCCTCCGCCGTATCGAGGCAGGGCTCTTCCCACTTAAAATGAAGACCAGCCCGTGGCCAGGCGGCGGCCCAGTTGCGTGCCTCGCTGACACCGACGCACGGCCCCACAACGAACGGCGGCCACCGAAAGTCCCGTCGGCCTGCGACAACTGTTGTTCACAAAACACTTGTGGCAGGAGTAGGTCTGCGGCGGCGGGGACGTGCCCGTCCGGGACAACGGGGGACTTGAGGGCGGAGTGTGAAAAGGGCTGGACTGCCACGATCCCACGGCGGTCCACCCCCAACCGCCGTTGGGGAGTGGGGGGGAGCACTTGACCGGGGGCAGTGTGTGTGGGGGGGGTGGGGGGGCATTGGGAGGGGACTGGCACGGACGGCGGTCGGCAAGTAAACGACGACGCCTCCGCCGGCGCGTAGGAGTGCGCCGGGGGTTGGGGGGGGGAGTGGGCCCGAATGTCCGAATGGCATCTCCTTCAAAATGCTCTTGGGTCCGGCGATGCAAGGCAACAACCTGGGGCCCGGAAATCCCCAGCAGAGGTCCGGGAGGTGGGGCCTGCGGTGCCACCGGGTGACCGGGTCCCACTCCAGAACATCCCCCACCCGCCCCCCCCCCTCTACATGTCGCGGGTCTGGGTCCATCAGCAACAAACGGGGACATGCGTGGCACTGCCCCGACCCCCGCCCCCGCACAATCGAGGCGTCGTGATTACGAGGGCATGCCACGGACAGAGAGGGAGGGGGGGGGGTTTGGCACAAGGTCTTGGTGGTTGGCTTTGTTAGCCTGTGGCGGCGCCTATTGGCCTCTCGCCCTTGGACCTTCTGCCATGACAAACAGGCATCCGCACTACTGCGGGCATCCGCACTGCCGCGGGCATCCACCCGCCTGGGGGGGACTCCATGGCGTTCTCCCCTGACGGCCTTATCAGTGCCCGGTATGCGGTCATCACAAAGGCCCCAGGCGGGAAGGTGCTCCCCACAACCAGCAACGCGAGTGTCACACAAGGCCATGGGTGCTGGCTCACCAATGTGTGACTTGCCGGTAGTGCGTCGCAGTGATATCTCCTGCGCTCTGCGCCAGAAATATCTTCGCTCATAGTATTCGGGGGGGTTTGCCCCCCCCCCCCCCCCCGCCCCCTCTTCCCCAAAGCCCAATGACGGTGCACGAGTTATGGGACTCGGCAGCCTAACAACGGGGCCACAAGGGGGTCAGGGAAGGGGGTCCCCCATACCCCCCGCATACACCACCACAACTGATCCCCCACGACCCGCTGATCATTGGGAGGCGTGTCTCATGCGGGACTACGCTGTGCAACACACGTCCCGGGGGCACGCCTGCCCCACCCCTTCGCAAAGACGACGGTACCCCCAAAGAGTCGCCGTGCCTAAGGCACGACCGTGCGCGTGCGCGTGGACATGACGGAGGGCCCGGGTACGGCCACATGAGCCATGGCCCCGATCTCATCCAAACCCTAGTGACCTAGATTAAAGTCAATATGTTAATTTTTAATTTTTAATATATGAAGGCGTTAATATATTAATCTCGCAAATATTAAGAGGTTAAAGTCAAATTTTTGCGATCGGGCCATTTGTAACCATTTTTCCATGCACATATGCGGACCTACAAGGGGTGTTACGTGGTATATTGTTGCACAACGGTATACTAGAGAGGTTCCAATGTTGTGTTGGTGGGTGTCTTGGACACCCCCCCTCCGGTTGCCCGCATTCCCCCCCACTCCACACCACCATGTTCCCTTGTATAGCCCTTGTTATGCCTTTCTCTCGGGACACCCTTACCGAGCTTAACATGACGCTCGTGCGTTTGAGCGGGGCCAAGAGTTTGCGGGACCCTTTGGTCTCCCAACTCCTTGGTGAGTGGGTGGCCTCATCCCCTTTGGCCCGGGCCCGATGGTCCGATGCCATGGAGTTTGGGTACCCCTCCCTTATTCGTGCTAAGCAAGTGGAGGCGGTGAAGCAATATGCCTCCCACCTTTTCCCGGCCCCGGACCTCATCGGCCTCCTCATGGACTTGAACGTCCCCAAACTCGGCTACCGGCACGTGTCGGAGTACATGAGCCGCCGGGGGTTGGCCTACTCGGCCGCAACGGGCCTCCCGTTCCCCCGCCCCATCCCCACTCGGGATACGTTCATGGACACGTGGAAGGAGTTGGTCACCCCCCTTGACCTACGACCACCCGTGTCCGTCCCCGATCCCCCCGCGAGTGGGCGCTCTTGGCCGCTACCCTCATGGGCCCGGTACGTCCAATCACGCCCATCGCTAGTGGAGACCATCGATTGGACAAGGCCCCTCACCTTCATTGTGCGTGGGGATGCGTACCCGTGCGCCGGTGGTAGTTGGACCCAACTCTCCATTGGGCTCCTCAACCACGGCGCACGGGGCCGCACACCCGCGTACTTGTGGGTGATAGGGATGGCCGTATGCGGGGACAAGGACATGGCGGCACTTGCAACGATATGGGCCGACAACTTGAAGGTTTGTGGCCCATTCGTTGTTTGTTAATTTTTGCGTTTTTTGCGTTAATTTCTCGAGATTAATATCTTGTTTTCGGTTAATATTAACGCCGACTGAAAAATTAACTTAATATTAATCTCGAGAAATTAATGTAAATATTAATCCATGTCCTTTTTGTAGGTATTGCAGTCCATACAAGACTGCGAGAAGTTTCATTGGGTGTCGCGGTGGGTGCCAAGCAGGTTGGTCACCGGGGGAGACCAACCGTTCGTGCGGCGCCTTATCGGTGTGTCCACCTCGCCCTTGGTGGGCTCAATTTACAATATGGGGGTGTGGGACAAGGTTGCGGCGGCATGGGTCAACGTGGCGACCCGGCGCACCTTGGACCGTGAGGAGGCGGCCCGCCGCCGCTACAAGGAGACCGGCCGTAGCTTGGAGAATGGGGGATGCATAGGGGATCCACACATTGTGGTTGACCGGTGCATGGTTTTCCTATGCATCCTCCATTGTTGCATGGCCATTGGCCGGCTCCAAGTGGCGTTCATCGAGACACGCCTTGCGGACCTCCCCAAGGAGAACACCGACGCCGTGCAACGGGTCCTCTACCGGGCCCGCACGGGTGTGAAGTTGGGTGCGACGGGGGCACCCGACGGGGAGGAGGCCCGTGCGTTGTTCCTCGCGTGGGAGGAACTTGGTCCGTTGTTGGACTACGTCCCGGAGGATGGTGAATGGCAAGCCGTCGTGGCCATGCGTGACCTCCTCCGGGAATTGTACACAGACAAGCCGCCCCGCGGGGACCTACGGTTTTTTTTTCCTTTTTTTTTCAGGTTATTGACATCGTGGTCAACGCGACGAATGCCAGGCCCATCCGGATGGCCTGGCGAGACGCTGAAGGATCCCAAGAAGTACCCTTGGGGTCCCTCGGCCGCATCGTGGCCCGAGATCCACCCTTGGGCCTTGCTCTCTTGCGAGGTCTCCACGATTGGGAGACTTCGCGCGTGGTGAGCGGCATATGGGTGTCGCCGCGCCACTTCCGGCCCACGGAGTGGGCTCGGATGCAGGAGGTGGGGTACGCGGGGGGGGGGGGATGAGGAGATGTGGGGGAACATGGGTGGGGGCGGGGTGAGCGAGGGGGAGGGGGGGGAGCAAGGGGGGGGGGAGGCGTCCACCACCACCGCCCCAAACCCCCCCCCCAAGCGAAGCCCAACCCCCCCCAACCCGCCAAACCAAAACGAAAGTTTTCTTTCGAGTCGTCCGACGAAAGCGACGACGGGGCGATCCCCCGACCCAAAAGGCCAAACCCCCCCCCCACCACCACCACCGCACGGCCTACGAAGGCCGTCCCCGCCCCCAAACCCACCAACCCCCCCAAGGCCGCCACCACAAAACCCCCCACCCCCCCCACCAAGACCGACACCCCCAAGGGTGCCGAGAAGAAGGACGACCGTCCCGGGGATCCGATCATCGGGACGGTCGTCCACGTACCCTACCCCAAATGGGTAGAGAGGGGCACCGTCCGTGGTATCCACGGGGGGAAGTACGGTGCCGTTTGGGTGGAATACCAGGGCGGCACCACCCTCTACGAGGTCAACCGCTCCCTCCTCTTCCCCACCCTCGAGGAGGCCGAGCAGCACCGCGAAGAGGCCCAAAAGAAAGAGGGCCAAAAGAAGACCAAAACGAACAAAACGCCTAACCCCCCGAACGCAAACCCGACCACCGAACCCACTAACCCAACTAACCCCACTAACCCCCCATCCGGACCCGCGAAGATGTGGGACCCCACTACGGGGTCCGACGAGGTATGAGGGCCCGGATAGGGACCCAAGGGGCCACAATGGCCATGGACAAGAGACATAAACACACACATGATGCATTCCATGTTGCGTTGTGCCATTGTTAGGAGGGTTAATATTTGGGGAAATGAGTTAATATTTGTGAGATTAATATTAATGCCGGCGACCCTTTAATTTTTAACTTTTCAAATATTAACGGAAAAATTAAAAACAAAAATTAAAGCCAAGAGCAATTTTAACATTTTGAAACAACCACATGGGTAGGACCCCCCCATCAACCCCCGGGGGAAAATGACACCCAAGCCCGTAAGGCAACCCGTGGGGGTCATAATTTTCACGGCAAACCCCCTAACCCCCCCTAAAAAAATTGAAACTTGAGATTAACGTGTTAATTTTTAGCCAAATATTAAACATATTGACTTTAATCTAGGTCACTAGGGAAGGTTCTGCACTCCAAAGCCCAACGCGGTGGTGGGCAGGCACAGGGCGTACCGGACATGCCTCGGCCTCTCTCTCCCGCTCTGCCCACACACAATGGGCTCATATTCTTGGCATTGCACCTCCTCAACCATAGAAATGGCGCTGATAAAACGGACGGTAACACCCAGTCGTCCTAACACCCAGTCGTGCCTCCTCAAAACGCGACTGTAGTACCCACCTCAATAACCAGCCCCCTTTCCCAACAAGAGCGAATTACAATGCAGGGCCAGTGAAATCAAATCGCTCATCCATTCCAATTAACTCGCAAGGGCAATGCCAAGCTCCTTGGACCTCCACGTCATGTATTCCTCAAGGCTTGTCCCTGCAACAACTCGGGCGAACTTTTCATCTCCTGGGGTTAGCATATACGAAAGACTGCAGCCTGTATTGTGGTCCACATGTTGCAGATACCTATGTCGAGGCTCAATGCGGGAACGCAAACTGTAGGCCAGGAAGGCAGGGAGGCACTCAATCTCGGACGTGGATCGGCCCATTTCCTGTGTCAGAAACACAACCTTTGGATGAAGGCTCTTTTCGATGCTGCCCCCAAACATTGCGGGATGTCGATTCACTACTTTGGCCACATCCACTCCCAGCTCCTCAAGATATGAAACCTTCCCCTTCATGTTCTCCATACTCAGCCCAAACACTTTGGGAAACCGATTCACTACTTTGGCCACATCCACTCCGAGCTCCTCAAGATATGCAACCGTCCCCTTCATATTCTCCATACGAAGCCCAAAAACCGATGGAAGCTGATTCACTGCTTTGGCCACATCAACTCCCAGCTCCTCAAGATATGCAACCGTCCCCTTCAGGTTCTCCATACTATACCCAAAAACTGCAGGAAGCCGATTCAGTACTTTGGTCACATCAACTCCCAGCTCCTCAAGATATGCAACCGTCCCCTTCATGTTCTCCATACTAAGCCCAAACACTGCTGGAAGCCGATTCACTACTTTGGTCACATCCACTCCCAGCTCCTCAAGATATGCAACCGTCCCCTTCATGTTCTCCATACTAAGCCCAAACACTGTTGGAAGCCGATTTACTACTTTGGTCACATCCACTCCCAGCTCCTCAAGATATGCAACCGTCCCCTTCATGTTCTCCATACTATACCCAAACACTGTTGGACATCGATTTACTACTTTGGTCACATCCACTCCCAGCTCCTCAAGATATGCAACCGTCCCCTTCAGGTTCTCCATACGAAGCTCAAACACCTGTGGAAGCCCATTCACTACTTTTGCCAGATTCACTCCCAGATCCTCCAGGTATGCAACAGTCCCCTTCATCTTCTCCACACTATACCCAAACACCCGTGGAAGTTTATTCACCACTCGGACCACATCCACTTCCAACTCCGCAAAATGTGCAACAGTTCCCTTCATGTTCTCGATGCTAAGCCCAAACACTGCTGGATGCCGGTTCACTACTTTGGCCACGTCCACTCCCAGCTCCTCAAGATACGCAACCGTCCCCTTCATGTTCTCCATACCATACAGCGCGCGAAGCGTTGGAAGATTGACACCGCAATAGTACTTCACAGCAGCTTCAGTCCCCATACCTAAAGTTTGGAGGAGGCTCGGGAGCACATGCAACGCTGACGGTCGAAGCAAGACCCACTGCGACGAATGACACGACACTACACGCCATTGCACTGAACTACAAAGCGGTGCCACACAGAAGTGCCACTTGTTGCGCTCCTCATTCCGAAGGCACTGGCAGTGACATGGTTTAGTGCGAGGCGGCGGAGGTAAGACGCAAGGCACCGGCGCACATCGCGCCACACTCCAGCAGACGCACCCCATGGCCATTGTGGAGGTGGTCGGGGTACAAGCCGCTCCAGACCTCCGGGTCTGTTAGTACACATCCGCCGCACGTGCGCACGTGCATAGCCCTGCCCCTACCGCACAAGGGGCTCCCCGAGGCACATGGCACACCTGAAGCGTCCACTGATGCGGCGCCTTGCGCGGCCATCGCCTGCAGCCCCTCCCCCTTCCCCATGGCCATGGTCCCCAGCATCCTCCATCGCGGCCCAGGCTTGCCCCCCCACCCCCACACACACAACAGCCCCACGACCGCTACGCACCAGCCCAAGAGCCGGGCCCATGCGGACGGGGGCCCCCATGACACCCACGCCCCCGTGGCCGTGGCTTTGGCGGCGGAGCGGCCGACACCAACGGACCGGGCCAGCGCCCCCGCCGTGGCCCTGCGGCTTTGCGTTGGAGGACCGGAGGACTTGGGGTGCGAGGGCACCGCCGGTCGTGTGACGCCATCAATAGTGATCGCCCGCGACGTGACGCCCATCGTGAGCTCTGAGGGCGAGGGGGCGCTCATGTGCGAGACCAGAAGCAGCCCCAGAACGAGCAGCACCGCTGCTGCGCCCACCGCCCGGCGCAGGGGCCCGGCCTCACGGCGGGGCACACTGCGCACGGGGCACAGCGGCGCTCGTGCAGCGCCCGGCAGCAACATCATCGGCTGCTGCCGTCCCACACCCCAAGACATTGGAGACGACCTGAAGGCAGACCCACCGGAAGAGGCATGTGCCTTTTGGGCGGCAAGGCCCTCAGGCCCCACCCCGTGTTCAGGCACGAGGGCTGCATGCACAAAGTACGGGGGGTAGAGGCAACACCAAACCGCATGGCCCAGCAACACCCACCGCCCTATGCGAAGGGGCCCCGCACAGTTCAATGCAGTCCATACGGCCCTTGCCTCTCAGAGACCAGCAATTGTTGTGTTGCACCCTCTCCTTTGCCGGCACTCGTTGTGGGATCCCCCACCGCGAGAGCGTTTGGTGTGTACCAGTGAATATTGCGGACTGTTCGCCCCAGCAGCAGCGGCAGTTTGGGGTGAGCAATGGGTGGACGATTGTGGGGGAGGGGGATGTTCCGGACGTTCCGGATGTGGAGGGCATTTGCTTTCGGGGGCCCTCTCTACGGGAAAGGGGAGCGTAAAATGCACAAACATATCCTGGAGTTGAGATGACACTATGCACTTGGTTGGGCACTGGCCAGCCCCACCCTGTCCCCCCACACATTCACCACATTTTATTATGTACCGGAGCACACGCTCATGGCACCAATGATTCCTCTTGGCAGTCTGGCCATTCTTGTGGTAGAGGTAAGGCATGCAGGGCACAGATCTGGGCTTGAACACTCGTGGCTGGCACTATCCGAGGGGCTACCGAACTCCTCCACTGAGGGATTCCAGATACAACGGGAATCGCATATGAATTTGATGCCTCCGGGCGTTGGGGATCTGGACGGTGGGCGGTGGTCCGTGGAAACCAAACATGGGGCTGCTGCTTGACACATGGTGCCCTTCGTCGGCTGATTGTCTGCTTCCCCCCAGACCACATGACATTCCCTCGCATGAATAATGCAATCGTCAACAACCGTTGCAGGTCATGATCGTGTACGTCCCGTGCGTACGGGCCCAGTTGGGGGGGGGGGGGGGGGGTGAATAAAGGCGTGTTGCGGCCGTGACTCTACCTCTGGGCTGTCTCTGAACGGCAACCAGATGGTATTG
Source organism: Eutreptiella sp. 'Long Island Sound 2002' (assembly GCA_964036045.1). Taxonomy (NCBI): domain Eukaryota; phylum Euglenozoa; class Euglenophyceae; order Eutreptiales; family Eutreptiaceae; genus Eutreptiella; species Eutreptiella sp. 'Long Island Sound 2002'. The sequence continues at coordinate 6,343,777 of OZ038398.1, read as the reverse complement.
TCTGCAAGAACTACAGTCAAACAGTGAAGCTTCTTCGGTACCCATCCCCCCAAAAAAACGCGACCCCGCCCCCCCCGAAAAAGGCTGTGGGACAATGGCCAAAAGATGCTTGGAACGCACCCACGGGGAGGGGGGTTTTCTCTACTGTGACTTGTGTGTGAGCACATAACCTTCTGGTTTGCAAACATATTCACAAAGCGATATGCATTGACGGGACTTCAGCAAATTGGCTTCCACTGCAGATGTGCATGGATGGCAGCGGGCGATTTCTGAGGTGGTGTAATTTTCGACGGACATCAATGCCAAGTACACAGGCCCTTCCTCGGCTGCGGCCACCCTGAGCTCCAGTAGCACACTTGGCATCAGGATGTGCATGATCTGATGGTACATGTGTCCTTTTATGGGGGAATGGTTGCCCGGCGCGCGCCCAGCGCGCTAATTTTCTATTAACTATCCCGACTTCAGCCCCAGATTTACCCTCCCATGGAGAAGCCCCCCAAGTAGACCACATTGCACTGCACACCTTCCCTACAAAGCACGTTGCAAAATACAGCAGGATCTGTGAATTCAACCACTCCAACTGTCATTTGTAGTGTACGTAACAAACAACATTGGTCCCACAAGTGTGGGTGTCAATACATTCATTACAATAGTGCTCCTTACACTCATCACAAACTGCGACGGTGGAGCGCCGTTGGCAACACAACACACACACTTCCGCCTCATCCTCTGCCTCATCTTGCGTGGCGGCCGAGTTGCTTTGGTTAGTCCAAACCAGAGGCGGGACATGCTCCCATGGTACGTAGGGGGGGTGACGGACTTGCCTCCGGATGCAAAACTGAGTGAAATGCAACAAAATGCGGACTGCGCCGTTCCCCCACCAACGCTGCCCCCACGACAGCAGCACTCGGATATGCCCATCTGTCCATCAAAACAACTATACACAAATGGGGTGGGGTCCGGCCTCAAATGGTCAGGTTGCGGTGTCCGCATTAGGCTCTGGCCGCGCCTGCCCCACGGCTGTCAGCGCCTTCTGTCCGTTCCGCCGTTGTACCGCGTGATCACAGTCCGAAGTGTGCTGCCAAGTGCTGCCCTCGTCCCTGCGTCCGCCCTCTACACTGGCTTCTGGGCTCTACAGGGTCATGCGTGCATCCTGCGATTTCAGAGATGTTTTGTCGCTCAGATAGAGCATTCCACTCGTGCTTTGCCTTCTCATCCCACAGTTCATTTGTACAATGTGTATCTGTTGGACACCGTCCACCACATCAATTGAGACAAAGGCCAAGATGGTGACGGGAGCCAAGGCAGCGTCGAAGGCACGAGCAGGCAACAGGTTCAAGCCAAAGACAAAGGCCCAGGCACAGCCAAAGCCAAGTCAGAGGGAATGACTCAGGGAAAGGGACCGACAAAAGCAAAGGCAGGTGACAACCCCCACGTTGTGGCAGTGTCCAACTCTTGGAGGTCGTCCACCACATCAATCAAGACAAAGGCCACAATGGTGGCGGAGGCCAAGGCAGAGACAACGTCGAGTGCAGGCGCCAAGCTCAAGCCAGAGACTAAGCCCCAGGCGGGGTCACTCACTCCCCCGTGCTGCTGTGCAAGCTGGCCCCACTCGGCCACACCAGGTTGCCCACAAACGCAAGAGGCAGGCCAAGGCGCACCGCTGGCGGGAGCGCAGACCCCCAAACACTGCCGAGCGCGGCGAGCGCCCACACCACTTGTACGAGGATGCCCACGAACACCCAGACCCGGTGACCCGCAACGACAGGGGGCGTTTCGTCTTTCTCGCTGAACACCCGGTCCATGCGTGCACACCCGCTGTAGAAGCCGTAAGCCATCGACAGCGCTGAAAGCGCCAGCGAAGACCACAGCAGCGCCGGATTGCCGCCGACCGGGCCCGCAGCCACGCCATCTGTCGTCGCGTTCACGACGCCGACGCTGATATTGCCCACAAAATTGTCGCTGCCCTTGGCTGAACAGGGCGGCCGCGGTGAGGATCGACAGAGGGATGCTCTCAAAGGCCGTCTCGAGTACATGACACAGAACGAACGCGGTGTAGAGGTTCGCAATGGTACTAAAAGCTTCGTGGGATTCGTTAAATCGCCACAAAACCTCCTTCCTCTGACGCCTGAATTTTCCGAGGAGCTTTTCATACTCATCCCTCTGAATGTCGCGTGGCGCTGACTTCAACGGCATCAGGATCGCCTCATACTCACGGCCAAACGCCCCATATGCATCGCCCTCCTTGGCCATGTAGTACGAGTGCACTGCTCCAAGAGGTACTGAATCCTGGGTATGGACAACTTCTCTGTCACTTTTTGATGTCCGATAGTATCCTGGGTGAACTCAAGGTATTTGGGCGCCTTCACCTAGGCATGGTATGGATCCTAGCTTTGTAGAATGTTGTGACATTCCTTGTCATATCGGAGACCGGAGGTCGCGTGCTCCAAGACGGTCTCATGGCCGGTGGATCTCCGGCGCCGGTACAACGCGGGTGGCGGACTACACACGGAGCTCGCGTCTGCGGGGGAAACCGCGCGGCCGCTCCTCCTGCGGACTGCATCCGCGTCGCCCCGGGGCTGTGCCTCACGCAGTCTCGGCGTAGTCCCGTTGGTGCGCCCGGTGCCAGAGGCGGCGGAGGGCGTCCCGGGCCCACGGCGAATGGTGGGCCCAGCCGTACAGCGCAAAGAGGGCGGCCAGCACCGCGAGGCCGCACCCCAGCCCCAGTGCCACGTGCGGCAGGAGCCACGCGGGGGGGCGGGGCCGCACAGCCGCGCGCACGATGTACGACATGTTCGGGAACTCCGCCGTCAGGTACGCGTTGCCGCGGCGGTAGAGCAGCGCCTCGCGCGGCCCATGGCACGGCGTTGCGCGGTCGGGATTCGCGGAGGCGTTGCGGAGGGCGCAGACGTCTGCCATCTCCCCGTAGCCCGCGTAGAGGGCGTCCACGACCGCCATGCCGGACCCCAGCACACGGCCGACGGGGGCGAAGCCGATGGCGTCGAGGCGCGGGATGTCGCGGAGGCTGATGACACGGGCAACGCGGACTGCAGTGCGCGAAGGCGGGTGACGCCGCAGGGACGAAGCTTGGCACCAGCACCAGCGTCAAACACGGCAACAAACCACAGCACTAACCAATGACATCGCACACCACACCACACAACACTACATGGATATCACTGTGTGTGTGTGTGTGTGTGTGTGTGTGTGTGTGTGTGTGTGTGTGACGGGGTAGTACCATTTTTACCAGGTCTTCCCGGTTGGACCCGTATAGGCCACACTGGCTTCCTCAGGTCGGGTCGCTTACCCCATCATAGCAGGCCCACGGTGCAGGCCAGGGGTGTGTGAGCGTCCCTGTGTTGCCCCTCGACCAGTGTTATGCACTTGGGCCAGAACCTGGCTCGCTGCCCCAGGATCACCCTGGAAGTGGGGTGGTGGCTCCGTGGCTTCCCCCGGGCCAGCTCCACGGTGTGTGTGACGGGGGGGGGAAGAACAATATTAAAGAGGGAGACCCGCATGGGTCCAGGGCCCGCGTGGTCGCCCAGGGCGCCACCAAAATCAGTGCAGCGTACAGTATGTGCGCCATCCTGTCCGGCGCCCGTCGGGGTCACAGCTGAAGGCCTCGCCCGGGTCAGAACCTCTGGTGGGGTGGGGTTATGTGACCTCCGTCACGCGTCATGCTGCGCCACTCGCGTCCGCTTCGCGGGGGGGGGGGGGGGTCGGGGTGCCCCCCTCCTCTGTGTGTGTGTGTGTGTGTGATGCAACAACAACACCACATTGTAGAGGAAGGCCTGCATGGGTCTGTGGGCCAGCTGTTCTACTGAGGGCATGCTCTGCCTCACTCTCCCCTGTGAAGGGCGAGCTGCCGGTGCCCTTCTGCGGATGAGCCCTCGCCCAGGCAAGAGCTGTGACGGTGCGCATTCCGTTCCCGCGCGGCTCCACCGTGCGCCCCGAAGGGCATGTGCGCTTGCTCGGCGCCACTGCATGAGGGGCGGGGGGGGGGGTCCCTCGGCCTCTTCACCGCCCTCCGCTCTCGCCCTTCGGCTCGTATCGGGGGCTCATGTCTTCGCTGTGTGTGTGTGTGGGTGTTTGTGTGTGTGTGTGTTCATACGGAAGCGTCTTGGAAGAACACGCCGTAACTGAAATTGGGAGGTCCCACAGACCAGGTCACCAGGTCACTCTGGTTTTCAAGACAAGACAAAAGTGTGGACAGACAAGCGGTTTTTCGGTTGGGGAAGAGCAGCGGCTGCGCTCCGTTGGGCATCGGCGCAGATTCGCGATCAACAAGGCACAATGAGGCGGACCGGATGTACGGTTCCCTTTGGGACGGGCCGCCCCGCTGCCAGACGAGAGCACGCTCCTTAGGGAGCGGGGGCGCACGGCCCCGGACGGCGCCCGGAAGGATACGTCAAGGGACATGACTCCAACAGAGCAATGAGTGTGGTGACCACTGTCTGTGTGCCTCCATCGCTGGTCATTGTGTTTGTGTGTGTGGTGGGGAGGAGAGGGGGGGGGGACCTGATGAAGAGCTCAGCCGTGCGGTTGACTGCCGTGCGGTGCCCAAAGCGAGTCCCATACGCTGCGCTGAAGGCAATGTGGCCGCGGAGGTTGCTGGCCACGACCGGATCGGTGGGAAGGATGGCCCCCGGGACATCGGCGCGGAAGTCATACACGGCGCTAATGGCCGGGGATCCGCTCACCCCGAATTGCACCACCCAATTGGGCACCACCCGATAGAAGCGGGCGCCCGTGAAGAACCCCAGCCGGGCGAGATTGAAGATGCGGTCTGCCCCTGCGGTGGGTGTGCGGCAGGTCATTGCGGATGCCGTCTGCCCCTGCGGTGGGTGTGTGGCAGGTCACCCAGCCATTAGCCAGTTCTGGCGATCATACCAAAAACTGCGCAGCGCCCGAGACTCGCCAAGGGATGGAAAGCGGGCAGCAAAGGGCACTTAGTGCAGATTCGGGATTTGGTGCGAAAGGCGGGTCAAAATCCCGAATCTGGGAGCAAGGGGCAAGAGGAGCCCGTTTTCCGGACCACCCCCGGGTGGCTCCCGTGAAGGGAGCCACAGACGGGCCCGCACGGGGTGGGGGGTGGGGACGACACGCTGATGCTTTTAAAAGCGCATCTCATGGGGAGTTCGTTTTGAATTTTTTGGTTCCGTGGGCCTCAGACTGCCACTTCACTGGGGGCTCTGTCACCGGTGCTCCTTTCCCTGAACCCCCCCCCCCCGCATGGGTACGGGGACTCGGACGACCCCCCCCCCCCTGTGTGACATTCCGTCGGGTTGTTGTCTCTTTACGGGGCCCTGGACAGTCACCCGTTCTTCCCTTCACATGTTGCGTCGGGGCGCTGCGTTCTGTCGGCCGCTGCGGCCGGTGCTCCTGCTGGTGTCGTTTCCGCGTTCGTGGAGCCCAGTATTTGGTGTGCCGGGGCTGTGCTGGATGTGGCGGGGTGTGCCGTTTGCGCGTCAGCGGCGCCCAATAATTGGCGTATTGCCCCCCCCCCCCCCATTGTCAACCCTTTTCCACGTCCCCAGCGGTAACATCATGTGACTGCGCAGTGTCTAATGTACAGCTCCCCGCTCCGCACTGGCACTGGTCCTCGTTTTGGTTGTGGCTTGTCGGCCAAACAAGGGGACGGAGGGGGGGTTCACTGAACATGATGTGTGGCTGCGACGATTGGACTGGACGACGGGACACGGACGTGTCGGTGCCCTTCGGTCGCTGTAGTCGAGCCCCGTGCCCCGGGCTCGTGCGCCGGCGTTGTGCGGGTGGTCGGGTGGTGTGCACGGCAACGACAAGAAGAGCGGTGCCAAAGCAGTTGCAGACCACCATGAGGGAAGTTGAGGGAAGGGGGCGCGAGTTGAGGGAGCTGCGATTGGGTGAGATTGGGTCCAGATGGGGCTGAGGCAGGGATGCATTTAGAAGGCGGGGAGGTAACCCCCCCCCCCCTCCGGGCCCCTCCAGGGCGCCCAGCCTATGCCCAGCCACTGTCTCCCTGACGCCAAGTGCCAGGCTCAATGGCATTTGTAGCCGACAGTAACCGCCCCCAACCGGTTTGGCAACTTCCTCCAACCGCCTGCCTAAGCGCCTCTGGGGCCGCCTCCGAGGTCTCTTCCCTTTGAATGCATCCCAGGGGCGGGGGGGGGCAAACATGCAGTGCTCCGTGCGGCAGTGGTATCTGCCCCTCAGGGGGTGGGAGTGTCTGGCCCGCACTTACTACAGCCCACTGATACCCCGTCCCCCCACCAACATCGATCTAGAGCTGCCTATTGGGCGTCTTCAAGCCATTGTTAGGGTGACCATTGCATTTTGGATGTATAGGGATTCGAACGCAGGTTGTCACGATGTGGCGATCGGGCATGGCGGCCGAGGGATGTGAACGGTGGATGCCCCGGGGGCTGCAGTACCCGCGTCGTGTCGTGCCAGGTTAGTGCTGGCGTTTGTTAGCCAGGCTTCGAACCGGGTACCTCGACTTCAGGCATTCTGGTGCGTGCAACCTGGGCTACCGGTGGGGCAGCGGGGGGGGGGGGGCTTGCTACCTTACCCCCCCCCCCCTCCCGTAATCTCCCCACCAATGTCGTGACGGTTCCCCCCCACGGGGGTGGGCACGGTCATAAAGTGACGCTTCCCCCCCTCAAGGGGGGGGGATTGCACCACACCACAAAACTGTACCATAGTATCACAGCTTCGGCGCCCCCTCCCCTGAACCCCCCGTCCCAGGGGTAAGGGGGCTCGGACGACCCCCTGTCCCACCCCCCCTTGTCAACTGCCTGCTTGTCATAGCAGAAGGTTCAAGGGCGAGAGGCCAATAGGTGCCGCCACAGGCTAACAGATCCAACCACCAAGGCCTTGTGCCAAACCCTCCCCTTGTCAACCCTTTTCCACCCGCCTTGTAAAATTTTCTTTGGCACCTTTGGCGCCCAGTATCGTCTGTGCTTTCTGGGCCAAGTGACCGTTCCCCCCCTTGGGTGGTTTGCAAGGGGGGGGAGATCACAATGGGGGTGGTAAGGTACTGCAGGGAGGGCCGGGCCGCACACCGTGAGGGGCCCACGCTCGAACGAAGAGGGCCGTGAAGTTTCCTGCGGACGTCACGAACTCCACTGTGTACTTGGCGGGGGCCCTGCGCGTCATGGGTGGGGCCGCGGGATCGCACAGCGGGTCGGCGGTGCAGTCGCACGCCGCGACGGGGCACTGGGCCGCGGCCCCGAACGTCTGCGCAGCCCATTGGCAGAGGCAGAGGAGGAGGTAGACGAAGGCCCCCATGGGCAGGGCACCATCAACGGAGCTGGGGCCGAGCAAGGGGAATGCCATGCACAGCATGCACAGCATGGCGTGGGAAAGGGCAGGGGGGGTTTGGTGGGTACCCGGCCTGTGGCTCCAGCGTCCCCGTCTCAAAGGTGTGCAAGGCCCAAGGCATGCGGCGCTAAGAAAACCCCGGGCCTACCTCACACCTGACCACTGCACATGGGGGCCGCCCGTGTGGGGGTTTGGTACGCCCCGGGAATCGATCCGGCGATCTCTCGATCGCTCTTTGCCTGTCCTACCGCTGGACCAACCAGAACCGCAGGGCAGGGGATGGGGGGGGGGGGGGAGATTGCAAGGGCCCTTGGAGGGCAGGGCCCAGCCCAACCCTGGGCCCACAGGAATGGCCGCTGCCGCACTGGGGTCCGCAAGTTGCGGATCTGGTGGAGGGGGGCCGTGACGTCCAGTTTTGAAATGACCTGCATTATCCTGACCTCATGCTAGACTTACTCAGTTCAACACTTCTCAATTGTGCCGCAATCTTACAGTTTTCTGCCTTGCTGCTCCTGCAGATGGGTTGGAGACGCGGTTACGGCCATTGGAGGAGGTTGCCAAGGCGGTTGGGGGTGGTTGCAAAGCTGGGACTTGCGTTGAGGGAACGCCTCAAACCCCAATGTTAGGTGGCCCACTGTTGTCAAAATGCATTTCAGGCTGCGGCAGTACCTGACACCACATTTTCGACTGCCCTCATCTCCTCAAAATGGATTTAATGAGCTGCCAATCCCTCAAACACCAATGTTAGGTGCCCGCCCCACTGTTGTCAAAATGCATTTCAGACTGCGCCAGTAGCTCACACCCCTTTTTCGACAGCCCGCATGTCCTCAAAATGCATTCAATGAGCTGCCAATGCCTCAAACCACAATGTTAGGTGCCCGCCCCACTTTTGACAAAATGCATTTCAGGCTGCGGCAGTACCCCACACCCCATTTTTGACTGCCCGCATGTGCTCAAAATGCATTTCATGAGCTGCCCACGCCTCAAACCCCAATGGTCGGTGCCCCACTGTTGTGCAAATGCATTTCGGGCTGCGGCTGTACCTCACACCCCATTTTCGACTGCCCTCATGTCCTCAAAATGCATTCAAAAGAGCTGCCAACGCCTCAAACCCCAATGTTAGGTGCCCCACTGTTGCGCAAATGCATTTCAGGCTGCGGCTGTACCTCACACCCCATTTTCCACTGCCCTCATGTCCTCAAAATGCATTTAATGAGGTGCCAACGCATCCTTGCCAAAGCTATGGCTGCTCCACAAAACAAACAAATGTCTGCTGCTGCCGCGGGCCGCACGCTGGTATGTGCCACACCATTGTATGGCTCTGCACGCAACTGAGGACAATTTGGCACCTTTGCGGTTTTCACAAGGGCAGATAGGGTGCCCACTGGAATGAGCCAACGACCATCCGCATCCATAGCATGCATTACGAGTCCCTAACCCAACTCAAGGGGCCACACAACAAGGAATACCACCAAAAGAATTTCGGAAAAATGGTGTGTTGTGTCTGAATCAAAAAACACCCTTAAAAACCCCCCATAGAGCATTGTTTAAAGGGGGGGGGGGGTTCCAAAACTCCCCACGCCACCTGATCTCTCAGAACCCCCCCCCCCCCCCTGAGTGGACTGTAGCCAGCGCATTGGCTTGACCACGGGGGGGAGCAGTTCCAGCTTTTCAAGGAGTCGCAAGCTAGCCAGCAGGATTGAAGCAGACGATCTGCCCCTTTTTCTTCTGGCAAATATTGACATGCTTTCACTGAGGGCACAGTCAATTGTGGCCGACCTCTCACTTTGCTTGATGAATTGTTTGAGTGCTGACGGGTATGTTTTTCGGGACCCCCTCGCCGCTGCCCTGCTTGCCAGTTGAAGGGGGCGGTCAGACCACTCAGCACTCGTGATTTTGTAGAAGGTGCGCACCACTGCCCGAAACTCATGCATGTACAACGTCCCCGAGGGCTAGGTCCCCCGCCCTACGCATCCCTAGTGTTGTCCGAGCTGGGCACCAAGTTCCTTGTAAATGGATGCCAAGTGGCATTGGTCCGATGACTGTGCGTATTGGGGTAAGGGGCACATTTGCCCCATCGCCTATCCTACCCCCCCCCCTTTGGGAGTCCCTGCTGCCCCCCCCCCCCCCCCGTCTACATTGGGTTTGTTTGTCCCATGTCCATGACACGCTGGGGGTTCCCCGCCTGCTGCTTGGCCCCCTTTCCATTCATTTGGCAGAAATCCACCCAATGCGGGCCGCCACAATTCCTTCATGGGGCCGGCGGTGGCCCCTGCATGTTGAAGGGGACCATATTAGACGAGACGAACATTTGAATTTGTCCCACGATCTAGACTCGTCCACCCCTCCTTGCTCCACCCGCTCGGCACTTTGCCGCCCAGTGGCCAGGTCCCTCGCATTTAAAGCGGTTTGCCGGGGGCTGGTGGGCAATCTGCAGCATGCCCTGACCCTGTTGCTATCCCTGGGCGAACTGCCCCCCCTCCCCCCGCTGCCTTGGTTCCCTTGTAGTGCAGAGCAAGTGTGCCCTTTTCGGCACACCCGAAACTCCTCGTTCACCACATTCCAAATCAGCTGCGCCAACTCGTGCTCTGTCCAGTTATCCTACTTCTGCTAGTATTCTTTGAGTCCCACTAGGAGGCTTGACATCCACACGTATGGTAGTTGTTCCCCCATGATCCGGTTCAGTCTTTCGATGGTGAGCCCCAGAACCAGGCTTTGCCTGAGCGCCTCATTTTTGACCCTGGCTGCTGCCAGTCTGGCCAAGAGCTCGTGGAATGCAGCTGGTTGCGGCCCTGCCAGCGCCATCATCTTATCTCTGTCGCCTTGATTGGCCGGTCCTTTCTCTGCGCCCTGCTTGACCCCTACACCCCACGGAATGAAGCATCCTTTGCCCAGCTCAGGCTGCAGTCCCTTTCTTTTCCGGTTCACTGCCAGTGCTGTGAGCATATCTTCTCTTGACATGTCCAGCCCTCATCTCACTGCCATTTCTTCGAGCGCGCCTTCCGGGATCTCCTGCTCTGCAACGTCCTCTTCCAGGCTCCGCGTCAGTTCTGCGACGTTCTAGGTATGTCCGCTCTTGCTCGTGAATAATCGGAAGGGTCCTTTCACCCAGCATGCCCACGCTACACTCGTCGGATCCCCTGCACCTCGTTCTTCGGCGTCTCCCGCCCTATTTCGATTGCCCTGCTTGTTTTCCTACGGACCTTTTTGATTTCCGTTGGTCTGATCCTGTTCAAGTGGGTCTACTTCCATTTCAGGAATGGCGGGGAGAAGAAAAAGAAAAACCCAGTGAGTGTACAGAGGATAAGGCACATGGCGTAAACTTTAGTTCACTGGTGTAAACGTGGGTTGTCAAAATGAATTTCAGGCTGCGGTTGTACCTTACACCCCATTTTTGACTGCCCTCATGTCCTCCAAGTGCATTTAGGAAGCTGCCAACGCCTCAACCGCGGATGGTAGGTGCCCCATTGTTCTCCAAATGCCTTTCAGCCTGTGGCAGTACCTCGCAACCAATCTTCTACTGCCCCCATGTCCTCAAAATGGGTCTCTTGAGTTGCCAACACGTCAAACCCCAATGTTAGGTGCCGCACTGTTATCCAAATGCATTTTAGGCCGCGGCAGTACCTCACACCCCATTTTTGACAGCCATCAGGTTCGCAAAAAGCATTCTATGAGCCGTCAGCACTTGAAAACCCAAATGTCAGCTGCCCTACTGTTGTTAGGCCGCGGCGGTACCTCACACCCAATTGTCCACTGCCCGCATGGCCTCAAAATGCGTTTTATGAGGTCCAAACGCCTCAAACCCCAGGGTTAAGTGCCCCACTGTTGTCAAATGAATTTCAAGCTGTGGCAGTACCTCACATCCCATTTTCGACTGCCGCCATGTCCTCAAAACGTAGTAAATGAAATACCAACACCTCAAACCCCAATATTAGGTGCCAAAGTGTTGTCCAAATGCATTTCAGGTTGCCGCGGTACCTCACACCCCATTTTCGACTGCCCCAACACGCTCAAAATGAATTTCAGTAGATGCCAGTAGTAGTAGCTGCCAACGCCTCAAACCCCAATGTTAGGTGCCTCACTATTGTCAAAGTGCAATTCAGCCGGTGGCGATAACTCAAACTGCATTTTCCACTGCCCCATTTCCTCTAAATGCATTTACTGAGCTGCCAATGCCTCAAACCCCAATGTTAGGGGGAATTCTTGCACTACGCGCGCACTGTGCCCTACTTTTAGACCATGTCCCCCCCGAAGAGCCCCTAGGCACGCCCCTTGGAAACACTCTTAGAATTAGAGGGGGACGTTCCCGGTTCTTGTGGCAGTGGTGAAGGACCAGGGGCCTTTGGGGGGGGAACTTGAATGTGTGTTGGACGGCGGAGATGGAGGGCAGAGGTGGCGAGTCTGAACTTGGGATGGCAAAGGAGATGCATTCCATTTTGCATTGCCGATTCACCACTCTCAACCCATCTTGGTAGTATTGCAAGTGGAGGAGTCCGTCTTCAGCCTTCCCAACCACCATGGCGTGAGGTCGCAGGCCATTGGAGAGGGTATAGAACACCCTATCCCCAATACTGAGATCCATGGAGAAAGTGGGCCTAAGAAATGAGGAGGGAAGTATGATGTCCTGTAACAGGCACCTTGAAAGTGTATCACCATATCCATCAACCAAGAAAAGGGGTAGGTGTGGTGGAAATGGGTAAAAACCGTGTGCAAAAAGGTAGAAATGGGTGAAATAGGGTGAACATTGAAAAATGCCATATCCCCAATGCAACAAAGCCTACCATACAACCATGATGCCCAAAGTACCACAAAGTATGTGTTTCTACTACGACCAGGCGCCCAAATAGTTGCACTATGTGCGCACTGCGCCCGCACTGCACCTCAAACCTCAAACCCCAATGTTAGGTGGCCCATTGTTGTCAAAATGCAATAGAGGCTGCGGCAGTACTTCACACCCGATTTTCGACTGCCCTCATTTCCTCAGAATGCATTTAATGGGCTGGCAACGCCTCAAACCCCAATGCTGGGTGCCCCACTGTTATCAAAATTCATTTCAGGCGGCAGCAGTACCCCACACCACATTTTCGACTGCCCTCATCTCCTCAAAATGCATTTAATGAGCTGCAAACGCCTCAAACCCCAATGTTAGGTGCCCAAGTGTTGTGCAAATGCATTTTTTTTGACTGACTCCAGAAGTTCAAAGAGTGCTCAAGACTGTGCTTGGGAAAGTGGGCGACTCCAGCATATGATACAGTGGATCCCCGCAACGCGGGGCACATGGCAACGACCCAGAGTTCACATGCGTATACCAGAGGGCTCTCTGATGCGGTAGGCAAAACCGCCACGCCATATCTCTCGGGGACATTCATAACATGCCAACGCGGAGCAAATTCGTGTATTTTCAGGGTTTTCTCCGTTTTTCGTCCAGAGCACCAAAATTTCATTCCGTAGGGGGGGGTATGTGTATACTTTTTGAAATCTGTGAGAAAAGGCCATTTCAGAAATGCATGGGTTAGGGGGGGGTAGCTGACGATATTTTTGAGCATCGAGGCCAAACTTTTCGGTGTTTGCACGATTTTCGACCCCAGGTTGCTGCAAAGTCGGCACGCAAACATGCACTGAACGTTTCACACTTGCTTATTCCGAATCGTCATTTGCGCTGTCTTTTTCAGGCAGGGCTGGGACCCCATTTGGGCAGACATCACCATGCTTATTGTTAGGAACATATTTTTTCAGCTTTTGCCAATCCTGCAACCTGCGGCTCTTCACCGGTACCCACCCTGAATTCAGAGGCATTGCCCAGAGACCTGTACGAGGCTTTTTGGCGCGCGGGTTAGGCTGCCGGGTCACCCGCACCCAATTTTCACCCGCAGAGCGCGCTCTTTTTCGCACCAAAGGTTGCAGTGGCGCATCAGGGGAAGCAACAGCACGTTGTGTGAATTTGTATGACGACATGGTGGCTGCCTGTTAACAAAAATAGGCAGCGGGCAACACAGGTACCGTCCAAAGCGGACAAAAATCTCAAACATGTCGTTAGCACAGCATGCAAACCTGGGGTGTTCCGAATAGCCCTTTTCAAGGGCTTTCCGAATATGACCCACATACCCCCCCCAACCGGACACTCAGCGGGCACAAATGAGGCCCCAAAGGCACCAACCCCTGAAAACGCTCCGTGTTGGCATGAAAACGGATGTCCCCGAGAGATATGGCAAGCCTATAATGCGTAAGATTTAAGGGGATGAAGACATGCTGGATCACGGTGTGCCATTCCCCACAGGTCCTCAAGAGTGACAAGCTTTCGTCGCTTTGCAGGGGCCATGTCCGGTGGCGGGCGTTGGCCCAGGATGCCGGGCCTTTTGCGGCACTGACGTTTAGGCAAAGGTGGTTCCACCCGGTGGGCGGCGCGCTCAGGTGCCCACAATTGGCTCATCACCGAGAAGAGCTGAATCCTTCGGTTATGCCGCTGGTAGTGTTGGTCTGCGGAGGTGGTCCACACTCTAGCACGTCGCAAAAGGGAGTGCCAGTGCCATGATTGCCGCACCAGATCATCTAGCACGTCGCGGTATGAGTCCATCAGTGAGGCCCCGAGGACAGCACGTTGATGCAGAAACCAAGGCTGGGCTAGATACTGCATTGCCGAAGGTACCTGCTGTGCCCCTTGGTCTGCGGCAGTGGGACAGAGGCACCGGTCGAGATATTTCACCGCCCATGACCTGGTGTGGTACGACTGCGGCCGGTCCCATGTGCGCACCGCTCTACGGTGGGACGTCTCTTGAGAGGCGCGGCCATCCCGTCGTGATGTTCTCTCCCGGGGCCCTGTATACCCTACTTGATTGCGGAGGATAGAGTCCGTGGGGTTCGGTCGTACAGCTCGTGGGCGCAGCTTTGTGTACCATGCCGGCACCGCTGTGGAGGGCGTGGGCGGCACCTGTGGGTCGCGAGGGGGCATGGTGAGTTGGCCGCGCAGTTGGCATACGCCATGTAGGGCGTGGTACTGGTGCCATGCCACACGCTCCCTGAGGTCTACCCGCATTGTTCGGGGGATGTGGTCCCATAGGGACTGTGGTATGCGAAGGCAGGAGACATGGTGTAGGTCCGCCGCCGACGCCCTGTTCCACCATTCCGTTACCGTATCTTGCCACGGTCCCCAGGTGCTAAGCCACATGTTGCGAAATGCGACTTTCCAACGCATGCAGTGGATGAGGCGCTTGTGGACAGTTACCGTGATGGAGGGGACACATGGGGCATTTGGGGGTGGTATGGTCCCACGGCGTGCCCGTCCCATCCCATCGTACCTAGCCCCAGAGCCATTTAACCCACATCATACGTCGGTCCCCGCGCATCGGCAGCCATGATACCCAGTGCGCACCGTCGAAAGTGACAACACGCCTCCGCTGGAGGATCCATTTCCGCGCCGGAGTGGGGGCAGGCCCGCCGCACATTGCAATATCTTCGGGGCGCCGGGGGTCGTGATCCGGCACGGGTAGGCGCGTGGCCATCTTGGCGAGCAGGTCTACTTCCCCATTGCGCCGAATTTGTTCGCGATCCTGCGCATTACGGGCCTCCGTCTCAAGGCGGTGGCTGGGGATCCACTCCGCGGCGACGTGTTTGTGTTGCACCTGGTCGCACACTTTGTGGCGAATGTCGGCGTCGGAACATTCGTGCGTGGGTCGGCGGTGTGCACATTTTGTGACGGCCATGTTGTCGATATATTGAGTGTCACCGTCGGATGCGATGGCTGCGCCAATGGCTGCTCCGTACATTTCAGCCCTGTAGGACTGCTATGGGCCCGCCACCCGGGCGAGGATGCGAAGAGGCCCTTTTGTCACTGCTGTGCCCGCCGCCTGGTATTCCGAGCCCGCAATCTCAACTGTTCGAAGGCTGCCGTCGGAGTATAGGGACGTTCCGGTTGGCGGTTGCTGGTTCGAGTAGCACGGTATGCCCGCGATGGTGACATGTTGTGCAAATGCATTTCGGACTGCGCAAGTACCTCACACCCAATTCTTCACTGCCCCCATGTCCTCAAAATGCATTTAATGAGGTCCCAACACCCCAAACCCAATGTCAGGTGCCCCACTGTTGTCAAAATGCATTTCAGGTTGCGGTTGCACCTCGCACCCCATTTTCCACTGCCCTCATGTCCTCAAAATGCATTTAATGGGCTGCAAACGCCTCAAACCCCACTATGAGGTGCCCCACTGTTGTCAAAATGCATTTCAGCCAGTGGCAGTACCTCAAACTCCATTTTCCACTGCCCCCATGTCCTCAAAATGCATTTAATGAGGTCCAAACGCCTCACACCCCAATGTTAGGTGCCCGCCCCACTGTTGTCAAAATGCATCTCAGGCTGCGGCTGCACCTCACACCCCATTTTCGACTGCCCTCATGTCCCCCAAGTGCATTCAATGAGGTGCCCAGGCCTCAAACCCCAATGTTAGGTGCCCCACTGTTGTCAAAATGCAATTCAGCCGGTGGTAGTACCTTAAACTCCATTTTCCACTGCCCCCATGTCCTCAAAATGCATTTAATGGGCTGGCAACGCCTCAAACCCCAATGTTAGGTGCCCCACTGTTATCAATATGCATTTCAGGCGGCGGCAGTACCTCACACCCCATTTTCGACTGCCCTCGTCTCCTCAAAATGCATTTAATGAGCTGCAAACGCCTCAAACCCCAATGTTAGGTGCCCAAGTGTTGTGAAAATGCATTTCGGACTGCACCAGTACCTCACACCCAATTCTCCACTGCCCCCATGTCCTCAAAATGCATTAAATAAGGTACCAACGCCTCAAACCCGTATGTTAGTTGTCCGCCCCACTGTTGTCAAAATTCATTTCAGGCTGCGGTTGTACCTCACACCCCAATTTCAAATGCCCTCATGTCCTCCAAGTGCATAAATTGAGGTTCCCACGCCTCAAACCCCAATGTTAGGAGCCCCACTGTTGTCAAAATGCATTTCAGGCTGGGGCAGCACCTCACACCCCATTTTCCACCGCCCGCCAGAGAGCAGCTGGGCCACAGCCTGGTAACCCTGGAACCCGGATGTCAGATTTTGAAACAACCAAAAGCCCAAGATTGGACAATAAACAAAGAAAGAGTGCACTGTGTGACCACCGGCGCTCGGTGAGCCCAAGAGTTGGCGACAAAGAAAGCAAGAAAGAGCGCACTATGTGACCACTGGCGCTCGAAGAGCCCAACTGTGGGCACAGTGGCTGCAGAACCTGCTGCTAATTGTGCCACACCAGATCATTAGATAAGAAGTAACAGTGCCTGTGGAAAACACGCTGCATTCCACCACACCCACCGTTTCAGGGCTGCAAAGCATGGCACTCCTTCGGCCTAATGTTGCTGGTTTCAAGAAAATAACATACAGGGGGGGGGGGGGGCACAAGAGACGGGAGAGGGAGAGGGAGAGGGAGAGGGAGAGGGAATAACGGGGTAGAGGGGGATCTCCAAAAGCGACTCAGTATGCGCAGCTCTGGCTCAGCGGGGTGTGAAAAAGGTGTGAAGATGCCGAAGTATTAGCGGTCGCATGCAGGTCGAAGAGCACAAGGACGCCCTGGTATGCATATGCAGCAATATTCGGCAGTTCACTCAGCTATCAGGATTGAGCAGCCCTCCTGATAGGGTCACCGTTCTTGCTTGGCCGTGTTAGGCCAGCCAAAGGACAACTGGCCGACATACCATTGTACACACTTTTTTTTTGTTTTGCTCAGACTCACAAGTGCATCGTAAGTGCTTGGCCAGACGGGCCGGATCAGTAATGACAGTGTAAGTGCAACATATGTTGTCCTGTGCGATACCTAGGCCGCATACCACCCGTGGTGGCGGGACGTATATTTGAAAACTCTCCTGTAGCCTGTCATCCACTCATGCAGTGTCAGGAACTGCCACGCCACTGGGGCATCGAAAAAGGAAAAACAGTAAATGTGCAAAAGTCTGCTGTGCGAAAAAGAGAGTAGCTTGCTTGGCGTCTCTGGTGGGATTATGTCCTTCATGCACCTCATGTATGTGGGCGTTTGATTGTCCACTGTGCTCTCCGGTCGTCAGGTCTGCTGCGGATCTGACAGCATTGCTGGACAGGGATCACGTATGACCAAGAATGCGCAACTTATATTCCTACCTTGAGAAAGAAGAGAAAGTAGAAAGGAGTCTCAGTAACCGGCCTTCTGAGTAAATTTGCAAAACAGAAAGTGTGGCCAACGCTATGGTTCGTGCACCAGAGGGATCCAACTCCATGCTTCGTGCGCCAGAGGATGAAGCTGGCATAGCACACAATGGTCAACCACTGCGCAGGTGGGACTGGCAAGCGCATCTGTCCATCCCAACAGCTCAGTGTAGCAGCAGACATGTCCTAACTTGAGAAAGAAGGGAAAGTAGAAGGAGAGAGACAGAGAGAGAGTGTGTGCGTGTGTGCACTTGAAGGTCTGTATCCGTGTGTTCCAGTGGGAGCACTGTGTCCCAGTGGGAAAGGACCTTCGACGCCGACAGAGTGAGAGGCTCCACCGCTGACCGCTGACACACAGGGGACCAGTGCACAAGAACGGCTTCAACATATCTGAGAAAAGCGTTGCTTGAAGTGAGAAAAGCATTGCCGGAAATGGCAGTAGCCAGCCGCATATCTGTCCAGCCAGTAAATGTAGAAGGGAAGCTCGGTATCCGGCCTTCTGAGTAAATTTGCGAAACAGAAAAAGACGATCCGCCCCCCTCCCCCACTTACTATGCAGGGGGTAGTCGCACGGCCGCGGTCCCAGAAGTCAGGCCAAAACGGCGGTTCAACGCCCACCCCGTGCTGAGCCATACCATTGTACACACTGTCCGTTGCCACCTGGCCCTCGCTCAGGGCTGGCACTCAGTCGCCCAGGCCTCGATGGGTCACGGTCAGAAAGGGTCTTAGAAGTAGAGGGGGTCCCCCCGTACGGAGACGGGTAGTGTGCAGGTTACCAGGACCAGGCACAATAAAATCCTCGTAAGTGGGACCATAGGCGGCTTTCGGCTCTGCAGTGACAGTCGAATGAGGTGTGCACCTACAGAGAACATAGTGTGACGTTGACATCGTGTCTTGTCTTCGTGGCACGGCAGGTAAGATGACTAAGAACCCTCGATGCGGCAAAATTCGCAGTGGGATTTTTTCAGCCGCCCAGCGACATTACAGTGAATGCAGATAACAACCCGCAGAATCACAGCGCGTCACTTTATGCGCCCGGATGAATCTGATGCCGGGAAATGCAGCAGGATCTGCCACGCCCGTAGGCATCCCAGCGTGCTACTGGAGCACAACAGAAGACTGAAGGGTGAGTAAAGCACCACCACAATGGACCATTTCTCCTTCAGTACCTCAGCAGCAATCTTTGTAACTTACACAAATTGCTCTAGTTTGGTCAAGAGCAGGGGTGAGGGCGGAACCGGCAGTATCACAGCGCGTGACCCCCAGGGTCACGAAGTCTGTCCTCAGTACCCCAGGGTCACAAACTCTGTCTTCAGTACCCCAGGGTCACAAACTCTGTCATCAGTACCCCAGGGTCACAAACTCTGTCCTCAGTACCCCAGGGTCACAAACTGTGTCATCAGTACCCCAGGGTCACAAACTCTGTCCTCAGTACCCCAGGGTCACAAACTGTGTCATCAGTACCCCAGGGTCACAAACTATTTCATCAGTACCCCAGGGTCCCAAAGTCTGTCATCAGTACCCCAGGGTCACAAAGTCTGTCATCAGTACCTCAGGGTCACCAGGTCTGTCATCAGTACCCCAGCGTCACAAAGTCTGTCATCAGTAGCCCAGGGTCACAAACTCTGTCCTCAGTACCCCAGGGTCTCAAACTCCGTCCTCAGTACCCTAGGGTCACAAACTCTGTCATCAGTACCCCAGGGTCTCAAACTCCGTCCTCAGTACCCTAGGGTCACAAACTATTTCATCAGTACCCCAGGGTCACAAAGTCTGTCATCAGTACCTCAGGGTCACCAGGTCTGTCATCAGTACCCCAGGGTCACAAACTCTGTCCTCAGTACCCGTTTTGCACTAGGATGAATCTCAGAACAGGAAATACAGCAAGATCTGCCACGCCCATAGGCATCTCAGCGTGCTACTGGAGCACAACAAAAGACTGAAGGCGGGGTAAAACACCACCACAATGGACCATGTCTCCTTCAGTACCTAAGCAGCAGTATCACAGCGCGTAACCCCCAGGGTCACAAACTCATTCCGCAATACCCCAGGGTCACAAACTCTGTCCTCAGTACCCCAGGGTCACAAACTCTGTCATCAGTACCCCAGGGTCACAAACTGTGTCATCAGTACCCCAGGGTCACAAACTGTGTCCTCAGTACCCCAGGGTCACAAAGTCTGTCATCAGTACCCCAGGGCCACAAACTCTGTCCTCAGTACCCGTTTTGCACTCGGATGAATCTGATACCAGGAAATGCCACGCCATAGGCATCCCAGCGTGCTACTGGAGCACAACAAAAGACTGAAGGCTGAGTAAAACACCACCACAATGGACCATTTCTCCTTCAGTACCTCAGCAGCAATCTTTGTAACTTACACAAATTGCTCTAGTCTTGTCAGAGCAGGGGTGAGGGCGGAACCCGCAGTATCATAGCGCGTCACCTTTTGCACTCAGATGAATCTGATGCCGGGAAATGCAGCAGGGACTGCCACACCCATAGGCTTCCCAGCGTCCACGTAATGCCCCCAAAGGGTGTTTTACCCATGCACACCAATAGCATCACCCAACCATTGCATACAGTGCACACTGGCCACGTTTCAGGAACTTTTAGTGTGAGCATATGGTGTGCGGGGGTGTGGGAAGCGGGGATGCATGTGCCTACCCTGCTCCTCTAAACGATCAGCTTCGTTGTTGCCTTCAATGGTGACGTGCGAGGGGACTTTAATCCAGTGTATGGTGTGTTGCGTGCAGTCTAGTTCGTCTAGGAGTTGTTCCCAAAGGGGATCGTTGGAAACCGGTCCCGAGGATCCAACCCAGCCACGGAGTTTCCAGCGCCGGGCAGCGCTTGCCGCGCCCAGGATAACGTACTGCAAATCAGTGCAGATTCCAATGTCTCCCACCGCAAAAATGCGAAGCGCCCTGATCACCGCCAAGAGTTCTGCCGTGTTGTTGGTTTGGCGGTACTTAGTAAAGGCATGCGCCGCAATGGCAGCGTGCACTTCACAATAGATGCCGTAACCTGCTAGCCTACCTGACTTCCCTCAATGGCAAACGAGCCATCAGTGTAGACAAAGGGTATTCCACGGTCCATCAACTCTTGAAGGACCTCCTGTAGCTCTTCTGCGGTTTGTAGTTTCCTAAGCTGCCTTGCCCTTGCTTGTGGGTGTCGCTTGGATTGGGGGGGCGGGGGGGGTTGGTGGGTGGTTGGAGAGGTTCAGTGGTGCGGGCAGTTGTTGTTACCTCAGCAGCAATCTTTGTAACTTACACAAACTGCTCTAGTTTTGCCAGAGCAGGGGTGAGGGCGGAACCCGCAGTATCACAGCGCGTCACTTTAAGCGCCCGGATGAATCTGATGCCGGGAAATGCAGCAGGATCTGCCACGCCCGTAGGCATCCCAGCGTGCTACTGGAGCACAACAAAAGACTGAAGGCTGAGTAAAACACCACCACAATGGACCATTTCTCCTTCAGTACCTCAGCAGCAATCTTTGTAACTTACACAAACTGCTCTAGTTTTGTCAGAGCAGGGGCGAGGGCGGAACCCGCAGTATCACAGCGCGTCACTTTATGCGCCCGGATGAATCTGATGACAGGAAATGCAGCAGGATCTGCCACGCCCGTAGGCATCCCAGCGTGCTACTGGAGCACAACAAAAGACTGAAGGCTGAGTAAAACACCACCACAATGGACCATTTCTCCTTCAGTACCTCAGCAGCAATCTTTGTAACTTACACAAACTGCTCTAGTTTTGCCAGAGCAGGGGTGAGGGCGGAACCCGCAGTATCACAGCGCGTCACTTTAAGCACTCAGATGAATCTGATGCCGGGAAATGCAGCAGGATCTGCCACGCCCGTTGGCATCCCAGCGTGCTACTGGAGCACAACAAAAGACTGAAGGCTGAGTAAAACACCACCACAATGGACCATTTCTCCTTCAGTACCTCAGCAGCAATCTTTGTAACTTACACAAATTGCTCTAGTTTGGTCAGAGCAGGGGCGAGGGCGGAACCCGCAGTATCACAGCGCGTCACTTTAAGCGCCCGGATGAATCTGATGACAGGAAATGCAGCAGTCCGAAACACGACGACCCACAAAGCCCCAACACCATCTTCTCCTTGGCAACAACAACACAATGCATTGGATCTCTCTGAGCCATGTCTGGTTTACTTCCGCAGCAACGTGGTCATGGATAGCTGCTTGCACAGTGCTTTTCGCTTGTTTTGGGGTTCCCCAACGCTTCAGAGTGGGGGGCAGAATCACAGGTGGCCCACCAGCGGGCCGGGTGACTACACAACCCCTACCGTTTGGGGGGTCCCCACCGCTTCGGAGCCGGGGCATAATCAGAGGTTGCCCACAACTGGGCCGGGTGGCTAAGCAACCCCTGTCGCCTGGGGGGTCCCCACCGCTTCAAAGCAGGGTCCCCACTGCTTTAGAGCAGAGAGCAGAATGAGAGGTGGCCCACAAGTGGGCCGGGTTGCTACATAACCCCTGCCGCTTGCCTGGGCTGCACAGGAGCAACAAACTGGTAGCGGACCCTCAATTTGGCATCCTTTGGATTGACATACCCTAAACCCTTGAATAGCTCAACCTTATTGATTTTTGACTCTGCCTGTTGCAGACCCCTGCTGCACAGATCAACAAAAGCATTGCGTGCTGCACTCGCAGTGAGGATTTTTTTTACCTTCAACGTTCTCTATATTGAGAGACCAAAGTGGTGACACAGGCGCAAAACAAAGCAATTCTGGGCGACAAAAGGGAGGGGTGTCAAAATAAGAAGACGCACCAAATAAGAACACGCAAAGATAAGAAGACGCGCATCCTCTTGTTGTGGGCGCGGGCTTTTAAACTGGACAAAAAAACGGGGGGGGGCGCTTTTTGCAAACAGACTAGACCCTTTTTTTAGGAGGCCGTTTTTTCCTAGACCCTTTTTTTTAGGAGGCCTTTTTTTCCTAGACCCTTTTTTTAGGAGCCCTCTTTTTGCTAGACCCTTGTTTTAGGAGGGCCTTTTTTGCTTGACTTGTTTTAAGACGCCTCCGCCCTGTGCCAGTGTGCACAGCAGTGGTTCTGTCCCTCCGCCATGCCTTACTGTCCCTCCGCCATGTGCCGGTGTGCGCAGGGGCACGGCACACATGCAGGAGGACAGTAAGGCGAGAGACGAGAGAGCCAGTCGAAGGCGATTGGGGGCCAACCGCGTGCAACAGCGACAACGGCGGTTGAAGGTTAACCGACCGCGGTCAGGTCGGACCCCTTTGACAAGACTAAGGAATTTCTGGTCACCCGTTAAACGCGTGCTGAAGCGAGCCGAGGCGCCGCCCCCGCGATTTACCTTTGGAGCCGTGGTGGATGTCACTCAGGACCCCGCGCAGCTGCTCCAACGTGAAGGGCTTCGACATGAAGTAGTCCATGCCCGCGTCCAGGCAGCGCTGGGCATCAACGCCCGCGTCGGTCGCGGTCAGGGCCACGATGACCGGCTGGTGGGACTCGGGCACTTCGCCCCGGATGCGGCGGGTGGCCTCGATCCCGCATCATGTGCACGTCCATGAACACGACGCCGTACGCCTTCCGGTGCGCGGCCTGCAGGGCCTCCTCGCCGTCGACCACGGCGTCGGCGGTGAGGTCGAGTCGCTTGAGGAAGGCTAAGAAGAGTTTGCGGTTGGTGGCGACGTCGTCGGCCAACAGGATCGGCGCGCCCGGCCCCTTCGGCGCGGCGTCGGGGGGCGCGCCGAGCCTTCGGGGGCGCTTTGCGGGGGGGGGGTGCCAAAGGGATGCGTCACGATCGCGGTGCTGTCGCCGCTGCAGGCGCTGGAGTAGTCGTGCAGGATGGCCTCGTAGCACGTGGACGTGCGCCCCCGTTGGAGGCCCAGGTGCTGGTTCAGGCACTTGAGGATGTCGGCCGCCAGGAAGGGCTTCCGGACGAAGTCGTCGCAGCCCGCGGCCAGCGCGGCGGCCCGGTCCTCCTCGAACGCGTTGGCGGTGACCGCCACGACCTTCAGCTCGGGTCTGTCCCGTTTGAGCTCCCGCGTGGCGTCCAGGCCCCCGAGTCGAGGCATCCGGAGGTCCATGAGGACCAGTTCGGGCGTCCATGCGGAGGCCTTCTCCACCGCATCCCTGCCATCGATTGCCTCTTGGACCTGGAACACGCATGCGCTTGAGCGGGGGGAGGGGGGAAGTGGGGGGCGGTCTAGACCCACGAGGTGCGGGGGGGGGGGGGGGCGGGGGGTTGGGGCCGACCCTCCTCCTCGCCAACCAACACGTGCACCGAAAAAAATACGGGTCAAAAATGGTCACTGCAAACAGACAAACAGAGGGGCCGAAATTCTACTGGGCTACGTGCTGTGCACATCAAAGACGAATCGACGTTGATTATGTTTTGGTGAAATGAAAAGGAGGGGGCTCGAGGCCAGAATGGGTTAAAAAAAGGTTTCCATTGACGAAGAACACAACTTTTTGCCCTCCCAGGCAGCGTACGCATGCTGTTTTTTTTCCGCGCATTTGTGATTTTTCCAGAGGTCAAAACCAATTACTGTTGTGCAAAGATTTTGTGAGCACACCAAACAACAAGCCATCAATCGCAAAGCTCGGTTTATGCTTGCGGATTTTTTTT
The DNA here is from genome assembly GCA_964036045.1 of Eutreptiella sp. 'Long Island Sound 2002'. Lineage (NCBI taxonomy): Eukaryota > Euglenozoa > Euglenophyceae > Eutreptiales > Eutreptiaceae > Eutreptiella > Eutreptiella sp. 'Long Island Sound 2002'. Next base: position 6,319,711 of record OZ038398.1, on the reverse strand, counting down.
ATTTTTTGCGAAATCACGTTGTGCGGCATTACTTGTGACAAGTTCAGCGAAAAATACCTTTATTTTTTGCATTTGTTGTTTTGCTGACTCTTTCATGGAGGCTTCTAGACGCTTGCCGGTACTTCCTGGAGGCATCCCAATGCTCGCTTCTTTGGCCGTGCAGGTGTGACAAGCATGGCTGAATGGGCTGCAAGTACCAAGACAGAGTTGTAGAAAACTGGTTTGCTGGCCGGCCACTCGAATTTGTTGGTGGAACCACAGCCGCCGTTGGTTGTCCTGCAACACCCGCCAGACCGCGACTGCCCCACCCTCAAACCAGTCAAACCAGGCCTCTGTGTCCGCACCGGGGCAGGCCGGGTTCTTTGTTGGGAGGTCTGCAATGCGAAGACGCACCAGTGGCCGCAGGTCCGGTCAAAAGTGGTGAAGAACTAGGCCAGTGGAACGTGCATGTGCAGTGCCGGATAGAGGAGGGCTGAAACGTGGTCCACCTGATCAAGGTCCTCCTTGATGGTGTGTACCAAAGTAAAGAAAACGGTGCACAGAAGAAACAAATGGGTTCAGGAAACATTCAAAAGCAGAAGCACGTTCTGTCCTGTGGGACAGAGCACTTTAGTCTTGTGTTGGACTGAAATCAAGACTATCTTCTGGAGAACGAGTTCAGGACCCTCTGCCCTAGAACTTACAGCAATCATCCGGAAGCCTCTAAGAAAATAAGCTAGCATCCAAGAAAAGAAGCCTCTAAGAAGTTAAGCAAACCCCTAAGAAGTCCAGTAAGTGCCATCAAGCATCTAGAAACATCCGGGATGTACCAGGGGAGGGGGGGGGGGGAGGGGGTGCTCCTCCTTCCAGTCTTCCCGTTCAAGCACAATGCTGACCTGGAAGCCCCACGCCTCCAGCATCCCCTTCAGAATCTGTCGGTTGCTTTCGGAGTCGTCCACGACCAGGATCCTGCGGCCCGCCGCATCCGCAGGGTCTGGCACGCCGTCAGGCGCGTGCTGGCCCGCGCGGCGGTCCTCTGCGGGCTCTGCGTCCAGCCGGATCGTGAACGTGAAGGTGGAGCCCACACCCACGGCACTTTCCAGATGCAACTGTCCTCCGAGCACCGCCACAAACTTCTGGCTCAGCGCCATCCCCAGACCCGTGCCCTCTCGGCTCTGCATCCCGCTCTGTGTCTGCTGGAACGCCTGGAACACCGCCGCCTTCTCCTCTTCCGCAATCCCGGGCCCCGTATCGACCACCGCAAACTGCAGGTGGTCGGCGCTGTCTCGCGCGACCTGCAGCCTCACGCTTCCCTCGGAGGTGAACTTGATGGCGTTGGCAACGAGATTGGCGAGGATCTGCTGCAGCTTCGTCTTGTCCGTGTGGATCAGGGCCGGCACGTCCTCGGCGCGCTCGACGGCGAACTCCAGACCCTTTTCCTCGGCCTTGGGCCGCAGCATGTGCACGACGTCCGACAGCAGCGCATCCAAGGTGCACGCCTCAATTTTCAGCGTCATGTGACCTACGTGGGATAGGGACCTCACAACCACTGCACATGGAATCTCAAGGGTTTTTCAATGAGCAACACAGAATTCAGTGGGCCCGTCACAAACAGCTCTCCCAACAAGGTTGTCGCCCTGCCCTATCAAGATAGGCCCTGCCCCTCCCGCTGCCCCTCTCCTTGCCCTTTTCCGAGTCCAAATACGCCAACAAAGTAAACGTACCACATCCTCAGGGTACAGCAGGAAGGGAGTAAGCGGTGGGGGGAGTCAAGCACCACTTTCCAACTCATTGTGTTTGCTGTTCAGCACCTTATGGTGTGAACCCGCTGTGCCTGGTGCCCGGTGATCTTGTCCACGGGAGGCCTATTGCTAGCGTCCCTTCCACTCCATCGTTGCATACATGTCTGCTTATTGCTCCAACACAAGGCACGCCGCGGGAAGGCAACATGTATGCACTAGTTGCTTTGCCCGGGGGGCCGCCCACAGAATCCAGCGACCTAGGGGACGAACCGGGCTTCGTCTCGCGCATGTGGGAGGCGCCGCCACAACCGCCCGAGCTACCGGTGGCAGGCACCCCACCGTCGTACCACGACTTGGAGCTTGCCGCTGGCAGAGGCTCCCTGGCAACGTCCACCGAGGAGGGGCGGGTAAAGCTAGTGAGCACCCTCCGAGGTTACGCCCTCCTAGTATTAGCACAGATCGTGCAGGCCTTGGTGGCAAGTGTCACCAGCCCGCTCCTAGGAGTTGTTTTCCACCTCTGTCTGGCCAAGAAGCAAACAGTGTGGCTGGTGCGGAACGGCCGGCCGGTTATGCTGGAGCGGCACCTCCGCTGCCTGGAGACGAGCGTGGTCCGGCAGCGCCGGATGAGTAGCAGGGAGCATCGGCAAGTGGTGCCATCGGAGCTGTTTGCATACCACCGTGAGCTCTTGGGACACAGGGAGTTTCCGAGAAGCGGGCGGAGTTCTTGCAGTACGTGCTCCACCACACCCTCCATCCTGGCGACGCCCAGGTAACCCATCCCCGGACACCTACCCCCCGCGGCAGCCGGCCTGGCCGCACCGGGGCTTGATGGAGGTGGGCTTCGTGGACAACCGCCACCACTTTGCCCTCACCGGCTGGGTGCTAGTGCTTCTCATGGGCGTGTGTGCCCTGCCGTGTGTGGCAGCGTGCAGCTCCGCGAAGGTGCCCGTCCAAAAACCTTCGTGAACAGCAGTGTGTGCCCATCCTGGTCCGGGTCAGCTGCTGCCGGTTTAACAGACACCTGCCCTTGGAGAAAGGGTGACTTCCGACGTCCTTCACCCGCTCAACTGTCTACACATTCATTCCCTCTTATTCCGATGTGGGAGGGGATGCGCAGCCACTGGACTTCCCCTCCGATGACATCAAGCAGCTCGAGCACATGGATCCAGGGGTCTACATGTTGCACTGGCCTCGACTGGGTCCACCACTTGTGGCGACGCCACCTGTGAGCACCTTGCAGCATGCCGTCCACTACATGTGCAAAGTCTGGGCACTAGTGCCCCGCACATGGCGGTGCGGCGCCCTCAGCACCACTCGCAATTCCCCTCAGATATTTGTATGGTCCTCTTCTGGGGGGGGGGGGGGGGCTTGGCTACATCCCTTGAATCTCCGCAACAGACCCCAAACCCTCCCACCCTGCCCACTACCGGTGCTGCCTCTATGAGCCGTCGGTGCATATGATACACCACCCCTCCCTCTCATACCGTGCAATCACATCTTCAAAACAATGCCCTAAGACTTCATGGCCCTGTTCTGTTGGCCTTTTCCACTGCGGGTACATGAGGGTCGGTGGGGGTCGGGAGTTGGAGCATACGGCCTGTGGGTGGTCCAGCACACCCTCCGGGCCCTCCAACTGTTTCAGACCATGTTCCGGTCTCCGTCGTTGCAGCACTGGACTACATCTGTGAGGCGATGCCGCCGTGCCCGCAAGGCCCGCGCGCGCTACATGGGGCTATGGACCGCGTGCTCACGCGGGCCCCGCACGCCCCCCACAACGCGCCGCGGGCGCTCCTGTGGACCCCTCGGGGGGGCACCCCATTCGCAATCGCATCAAAGCGTTGCACCATCCAACCGGCGTCCAGGTTACAAGCCCCAGCGGTACAGCCACGGGGGGGGCGACTACAAGCGGTCGTCATGCGACACCCCCCCAGCTATCTGCCAAAACTTGCGGGGGGGGGGGGGGGGGGGGGGCAGTTGGCGCCGGGGGGGGGGACGGCAGGAGGCTGGGGGGGAGGGTATTGGCAGCTCAGGGGGGGGGGGGCTGCACGCGACCCACTACCGGTACTACCACATGCATGCCTCAAGGGGTGTGTGTGTGTCTGGGGGCATGGGGGTATAGAGGTATGTATGCGATGGTAGCGATTTCTCATCTTTGCCAGGAAGAAAGTCTTAAGGGTCTTAGTACCCCTCGCAACTAAGCATGGGACAAAAAATTTGGCGCCCATGGCCCCCACACCGCTATCTTTCAACACTCGGGGGGGAGGGGGGGGGGGGGCTGGGGGGTGTCGCATACAAGGACCGGGCCCGGCCGCCCCCCACCCCCGGGGGTACAGCCCGCGAACAAAAAAAAACCACAGTCACCATCACAAATAATGGCAACGCGTCGGAGCAAACCGGCCTCGATCTTCGACAGATCCAGAATCTGATTGATCAACGTCAGGAGGTAGTTCCCACTGACGCTGATCTCACCAGCTCCCGCTCCTGCTCCCCCAGGCTGTACTCGCCCCCCATCAACAGCAGCTGGGGATAGCGCAGGATGGCGTTCAGCGGCGTCCGCAGCTCGTGACTTGCGTTGGCCAGAAAGCGGCTCTTCGCCTCGTTCGCCACCTCCGCCTCCTCCTTCGCCGCCTGCAGCTGCGCCGTCCTCAGCACGACCGCCCGCTGCAGCTCCTCCTTCGTGTTGAACATCAGCCGCTCGACCCGGAGGCCTCGGTGATGTCCTGGAACACCAGGACCCCGTGCACCACGCGCCCGGACTGGTACAGGGGCGCTGCCGAGACCTCCACGGGGATGTAGGCGCCGCGCACCCGCAGCTTCAGCCGGCAGTCCTGCACCGTCGCGCCCCGCAGGGCGCGCTCGGACGGCAGTAGGTCCACGGCGTAGGGGGCCTCGGTGTCGGTGTGGTAGCCCTGAAAAGAGGTGGAAAATGTAGGGCAAATACGAAAAAAAAGCGCCAATTCGTGTAATTCCTTTTCCGTTGCTGTCAGCGCGTGTAATTGTTCTTTGACTGTCGGGGTGTGTGCGGGGCGCGGGGACAAGTACTGCGCGGCGGCGGCGATGGCGGGGTCCGCGCTCTCGTTGACCCGCCGGCGGTGGAAGGTGCCGGTCCCGTCGCTGGAAGTCGCGAATGTGAAGGGCATGTCGCTCACGGAGTCGGCCAATAGGTAGCCGCGCGCGTCCGCGACGGCCACGCGGCAGCCGGGGGACAACGCGTCGCGCCGGGTATTTTTGATTTTTGCCGTCATGATGTGTTTCCGAAACAGGTACCCGGCGCGATAAGGATTTTCCGTACACACCCCAACACTAAACAAAAACACACGCGGCCTACAACGTCCACCTGAAAGAGCTGCCCCATGCCCCCGGGCCACTCGTCGTCGTCCCCCACGCACAGCAGCCGCCGCCCCGCCGCATTCAGCAGCCGCACTTCGCCGTCGGCGTCGAACACCGCCACGCCCATCGGGATGTGCCGGAGGATCAGGCGCAGCTGCTGCTCCGTCTCTTCGCGGCTCGCGGCCGAGGCCCGTAGCTGCGCCTGCATCAGCGCGAACGCCCGCGTCACCCCGTAGACCGCGCCGACGCCCCGGGGCGCGACGCGCGCGTCCATGTCCCCGGCGGCCATGGCGCCGGCCTGGCGCTCCAGGTCGCGCAGCGGGGCCAGCAGCCAGGCCACGAGGCCGATCGCCGCGAGGGCGGACGCGCCGACCAGGCCCCCGCACAGGAGCAGCGTCAGGCGGTGGCTCGCGAAGATGTTGGCCATGAAGTCGGCCTCGGGCACGACCACCGCCAGCGTCCACTGCACGCCCCCGCCGAGGGGGGCGGCCTTCACGGCGTACCGCTCGGTGCCCACGTAGAAGTGCCGCCAGACGGAGGAGGGGCCGCCGGGGGGCGGTGACAAGTACTGCGCGGCGGCGGCGATCGCGGGGTCCGCGCTCTCGTTGACCCGCCGGCGGTGGAAGGTGCCGGTCCCGTCGCTGGAATTCGCGAACGTGAAGGGCATGTCGCTCACGGAGTCGGCCAATAAGTAGCCGCGCGCGTCCGCGACGGCCACGCGGCAGCCGGGGGACACCTGCGGGTACAGCCGCGCGTGTCCGGGTGTGCACGGCCCCGTTCTCTCGCGACGCACCGGCGGCGCGCGGCAGAAAGATGTGAAGGCGGCACAGAATTGCGCACAGTTGAGCGGTGCTTCAGGAAAGAGCACCGATGAGTTGTGGTGCGGGGGGGATTCTTTGTGTACGGGCACTGCGTATTGTAAAGGACCGTCCAGTCGGTTCCGGCGAACACAAAAAAGGGGTGCGCGCGACCTGCACTTCAAGCGCTTTCCGGCCGGAAAAAGAACAATCGGTTGCGCGGTTGCGCGCGGCCGTTGTCGGGGGTAGCGCACGGTCGCACACGGCAAAGCCCAGCCCTCGCGCGCAGCCGTACCCACGGGTCCCCGAGCCCGAGCACACCTCCAGCGAGCGCAGGAAGGCCGACATGCCGCTCAGGTCCCAGTCCGTGGCGATCACCCCGCGGAACGCCCCCGCCCCGTCGTAGAAGGGCTGGTAGGCGCTGATCGCCAGCACCGGGTGGATGCCGACCTGGAACGGCCCCGCCCACCCCGCGGCCCCCCGGGCCGCGCCGGCGCGGTACCAGTCGGTGTCGTTGACGGGGAGCGCGGGCGTCGTCCCCAGGTACTCCGCGGCCGTCCCGTCGGGGCCGAGCCGGTACCGGCGCCGGCGGTGGTCCGTGACCAGGCGGTTGGTGGCCGCCTCGAAGACGCGGCCGGCGGGCGGCCCGGACTTGCGCACGCCCTGAAACGAGCCGTCGCTCAGCCCCAGTCCGACGGCGGAGCACGTGTCGTGGTCAAGGACCTGCCAATAGAGGAACTGCTGGGTGGCCTCGATGCTGTTCAGGTCCAGTAGGCGTCTCTCTGCGGCCCGGACGCTGAACGCATTTACCTGGACGGGGGGTAGAGGTAGAGGTCTGGGATGCAGTAGAAGGGAAGGGACCTCAGAGGCGGCCCCAGAGGCGGTTAGGCAGGCGGTTGGAGGAGGTTGTCAAAGCGGTTGGGGGCGGTTACTGTCGGTTACAAATGCCGTTGAGGCTGGCACTTGGCGTCAAGGAGACAGTGGCTGGGCACAGGCTGGAGGCCCGAAAGGGGGGATGGGATGGGATGGGAGTGTGTCCAACACCTGCCAGACACGCCGCCAGGCCGACCCTATGTGTCAGCGGCTTGTGCCACAGGCTGCCGCGCGCTGGACTCGGACCCACGCAAACCACCACTGACCCAGTCCGAGACCGGCGGGTGAAGTTTCCATACCCACACTCCTTGGGGACCCTGGTCGGCGTCATGTCCGGGGCTTCCGGCCCACACTCACGCACACACACACACACACACACCATGTCATTCCATGGTCCTGACCGGGGGGCATGGCGTGCCCCACGCAAAGCAGTCAGTGGAGTATCCGCGCTCACCCGCAAGCAGTGGCAGTCACTGCAGGTCCCACACCGTGCCGCAGCGGCTGAGGCACACAGGCGGCGGTGCACAGTCCGAGACATGATGCACGAGGTCAGGGCCGAACCACTAGACCACAGGACCAGGTCTGCAGGTATTGAGACTGGTGAGGTTTGCCAGAGGACATCACACTCACTGCGGCTCCGGGTGTGTAGCACTTGGTATGGCAGTGGTACTGCTGCCCCATCCAGATCGCACCTTCCCCAGGGGAGGCATCCGCCGAAGCGGTTCCTGGTGGTGGAGGCCCCCGGTTCAGGCCCATCCGACGCAGACCCGAAAGGGGGGGGGGGGTTGTACCTCCCCCCCTTCTAATACATCCCTGGTAGAGGTAGAGTGCTGTGACCGAAGACCGTTAGGGATCAGGGAATCACTGTTCGCAAGTCAAACCAACACAGGCATTCAGGGGACCCCCAGACTCCAGCGCAGTATTGTCGTGATTCCCTCCCGGTACACGAGTCTCTTCCAGCTCGTGGGGTCACACCGGACACCCCAAACGCCAAGGGCCCCCTGCGGTCCGACCTGGGGACTTGGACCACCAGCGAAGCGACATAACCACGGCACTGCGTACCTCTGACCCGACAAGGGGAGACGGGGCCGCCGGTGGGGGATGCGAGTGGGTTGGGGTTGGGAGTGTGTCCATCGCCAGTGTTGATGCGATCTGCAACGCTGCCTGTCACCCGGACAGGCAACCGGACCGACCCATTGGACTTGGGGGTCCAGGCCACTGCTGACCCTGTCTGAGACAGATGGGACGGATGAGGCAGAGCCTGAGAAACGAACACCCACCCACACACTTTGCGAGGCAAACCCGAACCGCGGCAGCCACGTGCAGTGTGGACAAAACAGAGCACGGCGGTGGCACAAGGTCGATCTCCAGAAACACCTCGTCAGGCCAATCAAAACATTGAAATTGTCATGTGGCTGGGCGCCTTTCCATAGCCGACATGACAAAGGTGTGCCCTTCCCCCGAACCCCCCCGCCCCAGTTTTGGGGGGCTCTGTTGAACCCCCCCCCCTTTGGAGTTGAAAACCCGACTTCCCCTGCCGCCGCCACTGTTGTGGTGTGGGGCAACGGACGGAGGCTTGTTGTGGGTAGACTAACACTTGGGTTGTGGGCCAACCTGTGGCAGGCAGGCCCGCAGCTCCCTACCGCAACCAGGAAACGCTCTCCCTCGCGACATGACACACGCTGGCACACGCATGAGCGTCTGGAAACACGGCGGCAACCTGCTCTGCCCGATGCAAGACCTCGTCAATGTACTGCACCACGCACTTGTGCACTTCGGTTGTCAGGCTGTAGAGCACGACGTCGAGGGTCCGCTTCCCACCGTCATTCAGAAAAACGCCCGCCATGACCACGTTGCCCACCACGAAAACCACAAACGCGCTGAACAATACAGAGATCGGCAGTCGTCGAAGGAACGGTGGGGACGGCTCCATGGCTGCCATTGGCCCCATCAAATCGCGCGAGGCAACAGGCGACGCGTGCGGCATTTTGTTGCCTGGCACAAAATGGAGGTGCGGTGAGTCTGTGGCAGATCCTATCGATCCCCGCCCCAGCCCGAGGTTGCCCTGTGTCAAAGGCTCCCGCACAACGCTTGCCCGGCGCCTGCACCTGCGGCTATGCCTGTGCTGCTGTCTGTCCCCGACGCTATGCATGTGCTGGTGCCTGTGCCAGAGGCGCACTGGGACAATCAATGGCCGCGAGGAAATGGATATGACCCCCAGGCACACCCCTTCCAAATGCCCGTAAATGTAGGTCACCCAAACTACCCTAGCTAAAGACGAATGCAGGCTACCTTCCCCTCACATCATGCAAAATGCAGAAAGCCACACACACACACCCTGTTTTCTGTTCAATTGTCAACTAAGTACAAAATCAGGATGCTCCGGAGTGGCAACATTTGAAAGCTCACTCACCCTACCAGCCAAAGCCTCTTATGTGTCCACCTCATCCTCAACTGGACTGGGGGGCAAAGTGTGGCCGCGCCTGCCCCACGGCTGTCGTCGCCTTCTGTCCGTTCCGCCGTTGTACAGCGTGATCACACGAAGTGTGCCGCCAAGTGCTGCCCTCGTCCCTGCGTCCGCCCTCTACACTGGCTTCTGGGCTCTACAGGGTCATGCGTGCATCCTGCGATTTGAGAGATGTTTTATCGCTGAGATTGAGCACTCCACTCGTGATTTGCCTTCTCATCCCACAGTTCATTTGTACAATGTGCATCTCTTGGACACCGTCCACCACATCAATTGAGACAAAGGCCAAGATGGTGATGGGAGCCAAGGCAGAGACGAAGGCATGAGCAGGCGCCAAATTCAAGCCAAAGACAAAGGCCCAGGCACAGCCAAAGCCCAAGTCAGAGGGAATGGCTCAGGGAAAGGGAAAGCAAAGGCAGGTGACAACCCCCACGTTGTGGCAGTGTCCAACTCTTGGAGGTCGTCCACCACATCAATCAAGACAAAGGCCACGATGGTGGCAGAGGCCAAGGTAGAGACAACGTCGAGTGCAGGCGCCAAGTTCAAGCCAGAGACTAGGCCCCAGGCGGGGTCACCTCCTCCCCCTGCTGCTGTGCAAGCTGGCCCCACTCGGCCACACCAGGTTGGGCTTGGGGCCATAAAGCAACGGATACAGAGCTCACATATGCCCCCGTGTCACAGGCATATGGTCTTCGCCACAAACTTCAGTTCAATGTTTGATCTGCTGCTTTCAGTGTTCATGTTGCTTGACCTCACCGCAGTCAGCGGCTATCGAATGTTTCTTGGCCCGTTTGGATAGGCCTACAAACCTACACCCCCCATTGGGTTGGTTGGGCAAGCATCCCACAGTTGCAAAAAGCGACGACTCCACGGCAGGCCAACGGGGACCTGGGCTCGAACCCGTGTTCTATGGCGTGTGTGTGCAGTGCATTTCCGGTTTACTGCTTGGCCGTCACCAATATAACCGCTTTCCCAACTGCCCACTCCCGTTTCCCAATTTACCTCCCCGGGGTTCAAACTGTCCGTCGGTTCATATCTCGAACCAAAGCCAGAGGCAGGGCCGGCCCCATTGCCTCCACGGGAGGCTCCGCCGGACCTGGCCTGCAACCCGAAGAGCACTGTGACACGTGTGCTGAGTGCATTTCAGGTATGATCCTCCCTTATGGTGTGTTTCTTGTTGCTCGTGGGGGAGGGTCGAAATGTTTGTACAAAAACAAAGTGGGAGGGAGTTTTCTATGGACCGTGTCTCCAAACCCACCAACTATGAGTCCCCCACGTTTCGAACCTAACCCCAGGTTGGGGGGGGGGAGATCCCGCCAACATATATGGCTCAGCATGATCCCCACGATCCCCACGTATACGCGCGAACCCCGGGGGGGGCGACCCCTCGGTTCTGGACGCCAACTACCCCCCCCAACTAACTGTTGGCCGGGGGCCCCCTTTTGGGGGGGGGGGGGGGGGGGGGGGGGGGGGGGCATTGGAGGGGGGGGTCTAGGAGGGGCGATGGGGGGGGGGGGGCTCCGGGAGGGTCGGTTTGGGGGGGGGGGGTCCAGGTGGGGCAATTTGAGGTGTTGGGGGGGGGGGGGCACAGGCTCCCCTTACCTCCCCTTGCCCTCCCTCTAACCATAGCATCACCATAAACCTAACCCTAACCTTTGCAGCCAATTGGTTTGGCCATGCCAGCCATGTTGATTGGGCTGAACAAGGTCCCCCCAATTTCGTTCATGGCTGCTTTTGCCACATCATTGCTCTCCATTTTGGACCCCAACACTCACTCTGACCCTAGCCTAGGGTGAGAGCCAAGGCTAGGGTTAGGGCTAGGGTTAGGGTTAGGCTTAGGTGTAGGGATAGGAGTAGGCTGAGGGTTGGGGGTGGGTGTTAGAGTCAAGGTTGGGTTTAAGGATAGTGTTGGGGTGCAAATTGGACAAAATTTTCCTTAGGGCACCTTTGGTGTTCATGGAGCATCGGGCGCCTTAGGCGGCCATGGACGCCTGAGGGCGACGCCTTTGGCAACTAACTGTTGGCCGAAGGCCCCTAGGGGGGGGGGGGGGGGGGGCAGGGGTAGTTGGCGTCCCAGGACCCACGGAGTCGTCCCCCCCGTGGCGCGAACAAGTTTTGGTGGAAAAAGCTTTTTCGGGCCAAAATTTGTGTTCCGAAGCCTTCGTCGCCAACACCCACCACACAAAATAAAGGGCCCGGCATGGAGCCCATTTCTCCACCCGCCCCCCCTTCAGTGGGCGTCCGTGCCCCGCCCTGGAGCAATCTTCAGGTCGCCCAGTGCTGTAAAGCAGGTGTCTGTTGTTTGGGTATCTGAAAAAGAAGCCCAACATCATTGACGTTTCGGTGCAGGTGAGTTTCTGTGTTGTGATAAGCAAACCCCCTGAGGCACGACTTATGTGCCTCCTGTGCCACTCCCGGCGGGAGGCACACGCCCATGCCCGCAAGCACACGTCTCATGACGCATCTCGAGTGTCCACAACGCAATGGCCCCATCAACGCGGGGCTGTGGCAGATCGTACAGGACCACCGAAATGGCAATAGAAGGCCCATGCAGGTGAAGATATATAATGTACCCCCTCCCCATCCTCTCAAATAGTCCCGCCCACTAACGCGCGGCGGTGTCCCCGACCCTTGGGGGCTAATGTCACCAAATGACATGTGCCCCACTCCCCCCGGGGGGCGGGGGCTATGAGCCAGCACCTGCACCGTACTTCTGGGTGCGCGTTCGCGTTTCCTGGGGGCCGTTGGGTGATTGTTGTGTTGGGGGGTCAATGTGCAGGTGACAGTACCCCCCCCCCTCAAACATGTGTCTGGGGGGTGCGACTATGCAAAGGGCGGCAGGTTGTCCACATGCATCCGCCCCAAACGACTGCCCGAGTACGAGGGCATCATGACACGCCCGAACAGCAGGTGATTGGGGTCTGGGGCTTGGGTCAGTCAGAGTCAGGGCTTTGAGGTGGTGGGGGTTGGGGTGAGTGCGTCTATACCAATGACTTGCACATGCTCAGCGATATATAATGTGGACGGGCCCCTCCGCCGTATCGAGTCAGGGCTCTTCCCACTTAAAATGAAGACCAGCCCGTGGCCAGGCGGCGGCCCAGTTGTGTGCCTCGCTGACACCGACGCACGGCCCCACAACGAACGGCGGCCACTGAAAGGCCCGTCGGCCTGCGACAACTGTTGTTCACAAACCACTTGTGGCAGGACCAGGTCTGCGGCGGCGGGGACGTGCCCGTCCGGGACAACGGGGGACTTGAGGGCGGAGTGTGAAAAGGGCTGGACTGCCACGATCCCACGGCGGTCCACCCCCAACCGCCGTTGGGGAGTGGGGGGGAGCACTTGACCGGGGCAGTGTCGGAGGTTAAGGGGGGGAGGGGGGGAGGGGGGCACGAATGTCCGTGAGCACAGCAAAAGAGGGGGGGCATCTCCTTCAAAACGGTCTTGGGTCCGGCGATGCAAGGCAATGGCCTGGGGCCCGGATGTCCCCGGCAGAGGTCCGGGAGGTGGGGCGTGCGGTGCCACCGGGTGACCGGGTCCCACTCCAGACCATCCCCCCCCCCCGCCCCCCCCTTCTTCATGTCGCGGGTCTGGGTCCGTCTTGGTACTGCTCCCGCACTGCCCGTGCACTGGACTACGGGCGCCTGCTCGACACAGCGCCACCGAAAGAGGGAGGTCCCGAAGCAGCAACAAACGGGGACATACGTGGCACTGCCCCGACGCCCCCCACCCCGGCACCATCGAGGCGTCGTGATCACGAGGGCATGCCACGGACGGAGAGGGACGAGGAAGGGTGTGCCCCCCCTCCTCCCCAACGGCCCCGTCAATGACGATGCACGAGTTACGGGACTCGGCAGACCAACAACGGGGCCGCAAGGGGGTCAGGGAAGGGGGTCCCCCATACCCCCCGCATACACCACCACAACTGATCCCCCACGACCCGCTGATCATTGGGAGGCGTGTCTCATGCGGGACAACGCGGTGCAACACACGTTCCGAGGGCATGCCTGCCCCCCCCCCCCCGCTCGCAAAGACGACGATATTCTTGGCATTGCACCTCCTGGACAACAAAAATGGCGCTGATAAAACGGACGGTAACACCCAGTCGTCCTAACACCCAGTCGTGCCTCCTCAAAAGGTGACCGTAGTACCCACCTCAATAACCAGCCCCCTTTCCCAACAAGACCGAATTACAATACAGGGCCAGTGAAATTAAATCATTCATCCATTCCCATTAACTGGCACGGGCAATGCCAAGCTTCTTAGACCTCCACGTCATGTATTCCTCAAGGCTTGTCCCTGCAACAACTCTGGCGAACTTTTCATCTCCTGGTGCTAGCATGTACGAAAGACTGCAGCCTGTATTGTGGTCCACATGTTGGAGATACCTATATCGAGGCTCAATGCGGGAATGCAAACTGTAGGCCAGGAAGGCAGGGAGGGTCTCAATCTCGGACGTGGATCGGCCCATTTCCTGTGTCAGAAACACAACCTTTGGATGAAGGTTCTTTTCGATACTGTACCCAAACATTGCGGGAAGCCTATTAATTACTTTGGCCACATCCACTCCCAGCTCCGCAAGATATGCAACTGTCCCCTTCAGGTTCTCCATGGTCCGCCCAAACACCGTTGGACCCCGATTGACTACTTTGGCCACATCCACTCCCAGCTCCTCAAGATATGCAACCGTCCCCTTCATGTTCTCCATACTATACCCAAACACTGTTGGACGCCCATTCACTACTTTGGCGACATCCACTCCCAGCTCCTCAAGATATGCCACCCTCCCCTTCATGTTCTCCATGGTAAGCCCAAACACCGCTGGACACCCATTTACTACCTTGGCAACATCCACTCCCAGCTCCTCAAGATATGAAACCTTCCCTTTCATGTTCTCCATACTAAGCCCAAACACTGGGGGAAACCGATTCGCTACCTTGGTCACATCCACTCCCAGCTCCTCAAGATATGCAACCGTCCCCTTCATATTCTCCATACGAAGCCCAAAAACCGATGGAAGCTGATTCACTGCTTTGGCCACATCAACTCCCAGCTCCTCAAGATATGCAACCGTCCCCTTCAGGTTCTCCATACTATACCCAAAAACTGCAGGAAGCCGATTCAGTACTTTGGTCACATCAACTCCCAGCTCCTCAAGATATGCAACCGTCCCCTTCATGTTCTCCATACTAAGCCCAAACACTGCTGGAAGCCGATTCACTACTTTGGTCACATCCACTCCCAGCTCCTCAAGATATGCAACCGTCCCCTTCATGTTCTCCATACTAAGCCCAAACACTGTTGGAAGCCGATTTACTACTTTGGTCACATCCACTCCCAGCTCCTCAAGATATGCAACCGTCCCCTTCATGTTCTCCATACTATACCCAAACACTGGGGGAAACCGATTCGCTACCTTGGTCACATCCACTCCCAGCTCCTCAAGATATGCAACCGTCCGCTTCATGTTCTCCATACTGAGCGCGAACACTTGTGGAAACCGATTCACTACCTTGGTCACATCCACTCCCAGCTCCTCAAGATATGCAACCGTCCGTTTCATGTTCTCCATACTATGCCCAAACATCGTTGGACGCCCATTCACTACTGTGGCGACATCCACTCCCAGCTGCTCAAGATATGCAACAGTCCCTTTCATGTTCTCCATACTAAGCCCAAACACGGCTGGATGCCTGTTCACTACTTTGGCCACATCCACTCCCAGCTCCTCAAGATAGGCAACCGTCCCCTTCATGTTCTCCATACCATACATTGCGCGAAGCGTTGGAAGATTGACACCACAATAGTACTTCACAGCAGCTTCAGTCCCCACACCTAAAGTTTGGAAGCAGCCTGGGAGCGCATGCAACGCTGACCAAGCTAGGTCGCAGGATGAGCTTCACTCAGAGGAGGCTTGTCGGAAACGCTGGAACCTGATTCGAGCGCTCTCTGGATACACAACTGCTGATGTCACAATGCATTGCGAACACAAAGTGTTTGGAACGGAGTGTTTCTGGGATGAGGGAGAGAATAACCAATCCCGAAGGCACTCTTCTACGGAAACCTCCACAGGCCAATGCCCCGAGGCCCCTTTTCGAGAGGAGCTTCAAATCCAGGGTTCACAAACGGTACGCTGGCCAGTGCCAATCCATCGAACGCCAGAACGCGCACAGAGGCATGTCTGCAGTGCCACCCCGTCACGAAACGGCCCCGCAGGTGTACACATATGAAGCAAGACACATTGCGACGAATGACACGACACTACACGCCATTGCACTGAACTACGAAGCGGTGCCACACGGAAGTGCCACTTGTTGCACTCCTCGTTCCGAAGGCACTGGCAGTGACATGGTTCAGTGCGAGGCGGCGGAGGTAAGACGCAAGGCACCGGCGCACATCGCGCCACACTCCACCAGACGCACCCCATGGCCATTGTGGAGGTGGTCGGGGTACAAACCGCTCCAGACCTCCGGGTCTGTCAGTACACATCCGCCGCACGTGCGCACATGCACGGCCCTGCCCCTACCGCACAAGAGGCATCCCGAGGCAAAGGGCACACCTGAAGCGTCCACTGATGCGGCGCCTTGCGCGGCCATCGCCTGCAGCCCCTCCCCCTTCCCCATGGCCGTGGTCCCCAGCATCCTCCATCGCGGCCCAGGCCTGCCCCCCCACCCCCCCACACACAACAGCCCGACGACCGCTACGCAGCAGCCCAAGAGCCGGGCCCATGCGGACGGGGGCCCCCATGAGCCCCATGCCCCCGTGGCCGTGGCTTTGGCGGCGGAGCGGCCGACACCAACGGACTGGGCCAGCGCCCCCGCCGTGCCACTGCGGCTTTGCGTTGGAGGACCGGAGGACTTGGGGTGCGAGGGCACCGCCGGTCGTGTGATGCCATCAATAGTGATCGCCCGCGACGTGACGCCCATCGTGAGCTCTGAGGGCGAGGGGGCTCTCATGTGCGAGACCAGAAGCAGCCCCAGAACGAGCAGCACCGCTGCTGCTCCCACCGCCCGGCGCAGGGGCCCGGCCTCAGTGCGGGGCACAGTGCGTAGCGGGCACAGTGGCGCTCGTGCAGCGCCCGGCAGCAACATGATCGGCTGTTGCCGTCCCACACCCCAAGACATTGGAGACGACCTGAAGGCAGACCCACCGGAAGAGGCATGTATCTTTTGGGCGGCAAGGCCCTTAGGCCCAACCCGTGTTCAGGTACAACGAGCCAACCTGAGCCCGGGACCCCTGGCAAATAGCGATGGGCCAAAGGTCCCTGGGGCGGGGGGGGGGATCTTTTTCCTGGGACCCGGGGAGCCGTATTCTCTCCACGTTGCAGATCCCTATGGGCCATTTGGCCCAAGTATGGCGGGGGATATTGCAGCCACTGGGCCACATCATCCGGCCTGGATACGGCGGGGGACACGTAGCCACTGGGCAATTTGGCCCGGCCCTGAAATGGCAGGAGATATGTAGCCATATCTCTTGGGGACATCCGGTATATTCCAACACCAAGCGTTTCGGCACATTTTGGGACATTTTGCTATTTTCGCTTTGATGTGTGGAAGCAAGGACACCACCCCGACTTTTGAGGGTGGGGAACTAAAAAAAAAACAAATTTTGAAGAGTGTTTTTTTTGTTGGGTGTTGAAGGGTGTTTAGATGGCTAAGGTTGCGTTTTGGGGCCCACAAAGGGTTAGGAAGGGCTAAAAATAGAGTATGACATCATGGTACGCAGTTTGCTAAACCAAGTTGCCTATTGGTGACGTGGGCCATGATTCATCCCTAAAAGTGACTACGAATGATGAAAATGGGCAAAAAGAAGGGGAATGTCTCCAAAATACATGGTTTGGGGCGGCCAAAGGGTTGGGATGTACTATGTTTAGGGGTAAAGTGGCCATTTTTTACCACTCTAGGAAGGATCCCTTCAACAATGATGTCCTACCCCGTTTTTTTTCATCCTTATGCCCTCGTTTAGCTCTCCCATTGTCCCAACCTTCTCGGAAACAGATTTTTTTTTAACTTCCCACTTCAAAAAAAAACGGGGTGGGGGCTACCTCTACCGCCCCCCAAAAGTGCACCTGGGTGTAGGGGTGTGGTGCAATCTGTCTGAGACCTCACTAGAATGGGCAAATACACCCAAATGGTCAATAGTAACAGCCAATTTTCAGGAAAATACGGTCCTAGAACCCCCCCCCTAACCCACATAGCTGCGTTTTTTTTATTGTAAGTGGTGTAGATTTTTTTTGGAGAAGTCGCTGTTTTTTTTCATGGAAAATTTCTTCTGGTGTAAGTCGCGTAAACATTTTTTTGCGTAAGTCGGGTACAGAAAAAAAAAACTTCCACGCCATCCACGCTTCGTGATGCAGCTCGGTTTGCCGTTGCGCACGTTGCACAACAGCGGCAACAAGACTCCACGGCCCCCACGTTCAACATCTTTTGGATGTGGCAAAGCGCCGAAAGATGTTGCACCCTCCGGATTTCATCGGTACAAGAGCTACGTTACAAGCGCTAGCGCTGGCAAGGGAGACTGGATTTTCGTTTTCGGGGGGGGGGGGGGGATAGAGCCCTCCAGCCAAAACCCCCCCCAAAGGGGGCTCAATTGACGGGACCCCCAAAATACCCCAAAAACCGACCCGTGGACGTCCCTGGTTCCAATGGCCGTGGTACTTGTGTTTAGGGACACAAGGCCCGCGGTGAATTCCGGCTATATGTATGTAGCGCCACACCATGGCTTCCCATTAGAACCACATGACCTAGCCAGACTCTGAGTCGCCAGCAAAGTCAAAGTCAGAGTTAGTGATAGTGTCGCAGTCGGAATCAGAGTCGGAGCCAGAGCTGGAGCAAGTCTTGGAGTCGGAGGTGGAGTCAAAGGTGGAGGCAGAGGTGGAGCTAGAAGAGCTCGAGCTCGAGGATGCAGCCGTCGATGGTGCATATCAGCCAAGCGGCTACCTGGTCCAACTTGTGCAGAGACACACACAAGACACAACCAACAACCCGTAGGAATCTCCTGGAGAGGAGGTGTTAGGCACAGCTGGTGCCAACCAACCGTGGCAAAATGTGCACCCTCACACATCAAAATGTCATTCCCATCACATGCATCACCATTGAGGCAATGAACACAAACAATGTCCTCATCCTCATCTTCATTTTCCTCGGCCTTGGATCCCTCAGGGACAGATGCAGCATTCGCATGGTGGGGCACAGTACGCTAAGCAACACTTTCGCAGTTTTGTGTCTCACCCAGGTATGGAGGGAGCTGACACGTATGATCATGAGTTCATTCTCATGTGTAGAGTGGCACCGGATGGGAAGGAGGCGGGCATTCCTCTGGAAACACGGTCCCTCATTGTTTGTGCACCGCGGTACAAGCAATATCATGCCTACACCGATGGGCAATATGACTTTCAGCTCCGCAAGAATGGTTGTCTGGCAAAGATGGGACAAGGGAGGTTGTGCAAGCCAAAGGACTACCCCTACCTGCCCACATTCAAGTGTTACTGTAAGTTGCAATTGCACGGCGTTCCTGGGTTTTTGGATGACCCTGTTGTGCAACCTGGTGGTGAGTTCATGAGTGCTGAATAGTTGTTGAGAAAAAGTTGTGCTGGGGACTTTTAAGCAGTGAAGGTTGCTCCCCCTTCTCTGTTCTGCAACAGGTTGTTGGAAAAGACCAAGAATCCTAAAATGGGGGACATCTGTGCGGTTGCCCTTGCTGCCGTTGGCACTACTGATGCCAAACATGTCGAGGCAGTTCAAAAGTGGTTTGCTCACCGCCGTTTGCAACAATTCGGGAAGGCCGAGGAGCATCTCAAACGGCGGTGTGGCATGGTTACGCCTTGTGTGAGGGGTGAAGTTGAACACTTGCGCCAGCAAGCACGTGGTCGTTTGGGGATGAATGGGCAATGTGCCGTAGCAAATTTGAAACAGTTGCTCACGTATTTAAACCTTAGCTACTCTGCAAGGTCCATTTGGACAAAACGCTTGTCAATTTGGTTGTAGAAACTTTCTGCAATAAGCCCAATTTCGCTAGTCTGCCAGTCCTGTTGCAGCTGATTCCGGCACACATACGATCTCTACCACACACATATAAGTCCATACACCGCTTAGTGTGGCGCAAACTACGGAATTCGGCGGATACACCAACACAGCGGTATCACCAGCGACAGTTTGGAAACATCGCCAGCGCGTGTCCAATGCATCTTTCGGGGGAGGTCCTTGTCAGCAGGCAAGAACACAGCCTCGCGCAAGAGTGCCTTTTGTGTGGCTCGTGTTTCGGCCGCACATGGAAGCTTGGTAACTCCCCTGTTATACTATTTTGAAACAGGGGGGTAAGGGGGAGAGGTAGGGGGGGGGGGGGGGCTGGATGATTCCGAATCCGAAGAATCAGAGGAGACATCTGCAAAATATTCTGAGTCCAACAACTTGGAAAATGCCAAGCCGGCAGGCAAATAGGCCGCCTTAGTGGCTGCCTTGATGCCGTCCTCTGCATGATACAGGGTGCAGTGTAGTGCCTTCCGTGCAAGAAGCACACGGCAATGCACCAACAACAGTACCTTGTCCAACCAACAAACACCCAGGTGAACCCCAGTTTCCAACCTTGTAACAAAATTTGGCAAATGGAAGGTTACGGTTCCCTAGCCCCCCCCCCGCTTACTAGACAAGAGCGCTTACTAGACAAAGGTGGTGGTTGTGGGGGGGGGGGGGGGACTACCGTGGCAAGGGAAGCGTTTTGTGTCCACTGGCCCTGCCTAGAGGATGTTGGCCCATCTTTCTGGGCATATGGCGTCTTTTGCAAGTTGTGTGTTCCGGGTGGTACACGCATCTTAACGGCCCTACTGGTCACGACTCCGAGTGGGCAGGATTGCAGGGGCCACAATGTCAAGTCTTCCAATGGCCAGATCCTGACCCCATGCCAGACTCTTCCAGTTCACGTAAGTCTGTGGCAATGTCTAAAGCTTGCAGCATTGTAGGGGCATTGTGGGAGGTGGGGGGGATACAGCCCCCTCGCCACAGCGCGAACCCCTCAGAAGGGGCTCATTTGATAGGCCCCCAAATCCGGGGCCAAAACAACATTGGCGCGGAAAAATCACAAAAAGTGACAATGGTATCAGGACAAAAGACGGCATCAAGAATTGCCCTTGTGCTGATTGAATTTCAACGATTTTGGACTCCGAAAGATTCTTCACGGCACCCTCGGCATTCTACAGTGAGTGACTAACGGTCTACTGAAGTGAGACCCCTAAACCACAACCGAAAGCTTTCAAAGGCCCTATTGACCCCACTTTCGGCAATCCACCTTTCCCTGCATATCACGCGGAGACTTTTGCAATCTCTCGATGGCTTCGGCCTGCATCCAATGATACTTCTCAACAACTGGTCCCGCCAGCCTATAGCCGGTATGCTTGTGAATGGCTTTGAGGGCTGACAGAAGCCCCCTTGTGGCGCAGCCCCCTCATTTATGGCGTGCAAGATGTTGGATACACGTGTCCCCGGCAATACTTTCACTTGACCACTCGTCGCCATGCAGGACGAATTGCTTAATTACGGAGGGGTACGTTGCCCTGGATCCTACAACGATGAATCGAGCAGGCAGCTGTACACCTCCCTGCGACCAATCATACTGTAGAATGTGGCCTTAGGATACACGAAACCAAAGCTGTGTAAGACCCCGACCCTATTGTGTTGAAGGAAGGTTCTCCAGGAGACTGGGGGGGATACTTACTACCATAACTGCTGCAGGCAGCAGGGTCGTTTGACTGTTTTTGTTGTCCCCGCGCCTCTGTCCACAGGCCGTCCATAGCCTGCCTCGCTGTGGTTCTGTGTGCGTGAGGCCCAGGTTCCCTGTTCCCCCACGTGTTGTCCCGGCCGTCCACCATATGTCCTTTCCCCTTCACGGCTGCTCTGCCCCTGATGGGCTCCCGCTCCTGTTGCGCAAACAGCCCATCTGGGCTGCGGGAGACAAAAACCCTCAATAAAAAGTAAAACCACTACTCAAGAGCCATTTGGGGTACCTGCCCATGAAAAGGCCCCTCAAAGGGGGATGCGCGTTGGTCTGTTGACACTTACCCTCTCTACAAACGAGAGACTATGACGTTGGTTCAATGCGTAAAGTCTGGCGCATCCGTTGTACTCGTTGACTTATTCCCAAGGGATACGGTAGGTGCACGGTAGGAACACCACAAGGCGCACTATGGGTACTGCAGGCACATACTTTCTTCTTTGGCTACAACATGTGTAATCTTTTGTTCTGCACCCGCCGGACCAAAACAAGTGACAAAAAAGGTACTCCTTTTGTTACGTGTGTACCAGACATGCCACTAGCGTCTGGCAGGGAAAGTGGTTCTCCGTAGCAATCGGCCCCGTACCAAAGGCCTCTCGGTAATATCCGCCCCTCGCACCACCAGAACTCAGTAGGAACGTGCTGCGTCCAGCGTGTGGCTCAGTAGAACCCTGCTCCATCCGATCATGTCTGAGCCGGCGGACGCTGGAGGCAAGTCTGGTTACATTTCTTTTACCTTGAGGTGGGCGGCATCTGGTTGAAAGGGTACCAGGTAAGGGAACATGCTGCTTCATTATGTTTGACCACGAAAAAACACTTCATTGAAGCAGCCGATCTGCGAGGGAGGAGGGGATTGTACAAAATGTCTAATGAAGGTCAGAAATGTCCGGTGAAGTTCATTGCCAATTGGGGTTCCAAGTGCGCATGCCCCCTTGCAGGAGCTGCACTACGTAGACGTGCTGTGCCGCTCTGCCTTGATACACATCTTCATTCGACGGTGCACCGTGCTCCGTTCAAAAGGTGAAGGAGCGGAGGCTGGACAGTGGAAGGGGCGGCATGAGGGCGCCCGCATGCACTGAGAGGTTTGAGGTCTGCCCAGGGATGCATTGGAAGGGGGGGCAGGTACCCCCGTCCCCCCCTCCAGGGCGCCCAGCCTATGCCCAGCCACTGTCCCCCTGACGCCAAGTGCCAGCCTCAACGGCATTTGTGACCGACAGTAACCGCCCCCAACCGCTTTGGCAACCTCCTCCAACCGCCTGCCTAACCGCCTCTGGGGCCGCCTCTGAGGCCCCTTCCCTTCTAATGCCTCCCTGGGTCTGCCCCCCCCCCCCCCGCGTCTTTCTGTGGAGAACGTATCCCAAAGCGGGTTTTGGGGGGACAACACCAGCCTTTCATTGCTCTTGTGAACCGTCGACTCCCACCGCCGCTGGCTTCTTTCGGACCACCCGCGATTGCCTTCCGGCCGCCTTTGGTTGGCCTTCGGCCGCCGCCCTCTCTGAGGCTTCTTCACCGGGTGAAAGAGTGCGTGCTTGCCGAGGATGTTGTGTGGAGGGCCGTCGCGGGTCAGTACGCCCTCCGCGACGTCCCCCCGCACGTCGCAGCGGTTGCAGACGAACGCGGCCGCGCGGGAAGGGCCGTGATGGCGGTCGGGTCGGCCCCGCACACGCCGCAGCGGCAGGCGGTCGCGAGGGAGCACGCCGAGGAAAGCGAGCCCGAGGACGTGCTCTGGCGCCGCCCCCCACGTCCACTTTGGTGTGACACATGTCCACAGTCCAATGCACCAAATATCAATTCCGCAGGTCAGCCCTGGCCTGGCGGTTCTTGGGGGCTTGTGTGACATCGGCGGGGGGTCAGGGAGTCAGTTCTCTCCGAAACCAAAACGCTTCATCGCGATCGTGTGCCGCCAAAATGCTGAGCACGACGGACGACCAGTTTGCCCCCCCCCCCCCCCCCCGCGGGCACAACACAAAAAGCCCTAAATTTGAGGGAAAGACCGCCGAGTGTTGTTGTGAGGAGGGCGTTGTTCTCCCGACGGGGGGTGAGATGCGTTGTGGCCCCTCCCCCCCCCTGTGTGACATTCCGTCGGGTTGTTGTTTCTTTACGGGGCCCTGGACAGTCACCCGTTCGTCCCTTCGCATGTTGCGTCGGGTCGCTGCGTTCTGTCGGCCGCTGCGGCCGCTGCTCTTGCTGGTGTCGTTTCCGCGTTCGCGGAGCCCAGTAGTTGGTGTGCCGGGGCTGTGCTGAATGTGGCGGGATGTGCCTTATGCGCGTCAGCGGCGCCCAATAATTGGCGTATTGACGATGTGCTGGTTGTTGCCGGGGTCGTTTGACTGTTTTTGCTGCCCACGCGCCTCTGTCCACAGGCCGTCCATAGCCTGCCTCGCTGTGTTTCTGTGCGGCCCAGGTGCCCTGCTCCTCCACGCGCTGTCCGGGCCATCCACCATATGTCCTTCCCCCCCCCCCCAAAAAAGAGAACCTTCAGCCCACTCTTAAATCGGGTGCATTGGAACGGCTGGCAATCATCGGAGGAACGGGGGCCACCCCCCCCCTCCCCCCGCGCACCCACAGTTCATTGTCCCGAAAATGCATGTACCGCGGGAAATCACGATCCGTCGCGTGCACAGCTCCGCCATCGGCGCGGGCAACGCGCGGCGGGGGCGCGTGGTGATGCCGAGACGACTGCCCTCCGCCCCCCCCCCCCGGCGTCCGCACATCCCCTGCACGTCGCCCGTTGTGCACCAGGACTCCCCTCACCACCGACGGGGAGACCACAAACTCCGCCCGGGACCGACCCCCCCCCCCTCTCCCCCGGAGGTCACCCGGGCCCGAAAACTGAAAACCCCCCGAAAACGACATTTGCAGAGGCGTCGCGGAGGTCCCGAACACTCATCGTCCGCGTCGCATTCAGCGCAAACAAAAGCGGACCATTGAAACCGCCCCCCGAACCAAATGATTGGAGGCCTTCAGCCCGTGACTCATCGATGGCCCTGTCCAGTAAGGCCCTTAGCCAGAGCCCCCCCTTGGTTAGCACAGGGACGCACTGCACAGGGACCACGGGGACAGCGGCAGCACAGGAGGCAGGAGCACGGGGGGGGCGGGCAAGACAAATGGGAATGCGCAGCTACAGCCCCCCCCACCCCCAGAGCCAGGAGTGTAGCAGCCGAGTGTCACGGCCAGCTGACCCCTGACCCCGGCCCTAAACACGAGGAGCGTGAGGGAGCGGCCCGCCGGCCACTCCCGATACCGTAGGGCATACCATACCATAGAATACCCCCCCCCCCCCCCACCGTCCACCGAGTTTACGGGGGCTCGACTGGACCCCCCGCTCCCCCCAGCGTCCCCTGGTCGGCGGCTTTGGATGGACACCAAACCAGAGGCTGTGCTCCGTGCCTTTGGAAAGTGCCTCAGACCCGCCTGATCTGCCGCGTCCCCACCGCCCGGGCGGGCCGACCGTCATCACGTCCGCCGCCTCCGGGATTCGAACTCGGGTCCTCCCCGGCCCGCGGCCCGCGCTCTGACCGCTCAGCCGCGCGCCTCCGGTCAGTCGATCGGCGGATAGGGAACGGGGCGGGCCTGCGTCCAGTTGCACGGGACCTTCAGGACGCAGGGCCCCTGGCGGGAGAGGTCCGCGTCGAGGCGGCGCTGCGCCGTCACCCAGTGGAACGTGAGGGGCACGCCGGACCGGTTGCACACGTTCCCCGGGGCCTGCGCGCAGCACGCGCGCTGCACCGCCGGGTCCGCGCAGAACGCCCGCAGGCCGGGCAGGGGCAGCGCGTGGTTGAGGCCCCCGGGCTCCCACGGGCACATGCCCGGCACGCCCACCAGCCGCACGCCGGCCGCCCGGAGGCACCGGCTGATGCCCACGTCCTCGCAGAAGGAGCCGCTGCAGCCGGGCCGCACGCGCATCTGCGGGCGACGCGGGCGATGGGACCGGCACGGGGTCGATGGGCGGGAAAGGGACTGGCCCGTCCGGGAGTCAGCCCCGAGTGGCACAAAGAGAGAGCACGGCGACCCCTGCACTGGGCGCCGATGACGTGCCGTTGCGCGCAACCGGCGGAACCAACGGTTGTGGGCCTACCGGGGGCGGTTTCGGGTCAACCGACCGCGGTTGTGGGCCGACAGACGGCGGTTGCGGGCCTACACGGCGGTTGGAGTGGGATTTTTGTACTAAGAAAATTGGGGATCTCCAGTAGTTTGCTCAATTCTTAGACAAAGAGAGAACATAGTGGTCCGTCGTTGTAGCCTACGTGGACGCTCATGATGGGCCTCTCGAGACATAAAGTGGAAGCTGGGAGAAAGGCGAAGGCAGGCTTTAGGCGAGCCGCCGGCAGTTGTAGGGCTTCGGTTGGCGGTTATCAGCTCAGCGATGGCGGTTGTGCCCGGCGTTCGTCGACAAGACACAACAAAGAGACACAAAAGGTCCCAGGGCCCCGGCGGGTGCACACGCCCCTGCAGTAGGGGCTGCCACGTCCGGGCCTCAGGCGCCGCACGTGCAACCGAAAGGAATGCGGCGGCGACGTGGGCAGCCGCAGGGGGGGGGCAGGGGGTGCGATTGTGAAACTCCCAAAAACGGGAAACCTCACCTCACCACACCTCACCTCACCGCACCTCCCCTCCACCTCCACCTCCACCTCCACCTCCACCTCCACCTCCACCTCCACCTCCACCTCCACCTCCACCTCCACCTCCACCTCCACCTCCACCTCCACCTCCACCTCCACCTCCACCTCCACCTCCACCTTACCTCACCTTACCTCACCTCACCTCACTCCTAGCTCCTCCACCTCCTCCACCTCCAACTCCACCTCCAACTCCACCTCCAACTCCACCTCCACCCCACCCCACCCCACCCCACCCCACCCCACCCCACCTCACCACAACAATTAATTTTAGTACTTTCGTAAAGTTTTTTAGTTTCTTGATAGGTTATTTCTTTGTAAAGACAGAAGGAGTTAGGATAGTTTTTTTGGAATTTCTTAATTTTAGGAAATGAGAAGGTCTAGTAGGTATAAACCTGAGAAATTTCAATTTTCTTTTTATCTTTTACTATAATTTAAGCTGTATGCACCTCACGGGGACTATAAGCGCAGGCCTGCAAGCCTCACCTGTGACACGCTGGTTCAAGATGTTGAAAGGACTGTGCCGGGTCCCTGCCGCAAGCAGAAGGCAAACAGTTGCTGAAAGCGGTGCTTGACACATGGGGCAAAGCAGCCCGGGATGAGTGCAGTCGGGGAGGGGTCCCCGGCCACCCCCCAACAGCGAGCAGCACAGACTTGGGGTTTGGTGGGTATGCATCGGGGCAATGGACAGAAGAAGAAGGACCTCTGCCTCGCAGGCGGCGATAGCAGGCCCGAACAGCGCCAGTGCGGCACGGCTCATGGCCCACCCGGCCCCACCCGAAAGAAAACCGTCGGCCTCCCACAAGGCGGATCCGTACACGACCGGCTGCGACGGGTCTTGGGTGTCGAGGAACTGGCGGAGCGTGGGGAGTGGGAACGTATCGTCATCCAAACGGATGTACCAGTCGTAGCCTGGATCTGAATACCGGCACCAGACGTCATGCCATATGCTCAAAACCTGCGGGTTGGGGGCATAATCAGGGAAAACGCATGCACACAGGCGGGCGCGCGCGCACGCACCACACACCGAAGGAGACACACCAAAGTTGACAAAAACACAACCACAAACACACGCACATGCATCTTGCCGTGTCATACAGTCACAGACGACCACATAACTAATTCACAACAATTGTCTTGTTGCGGGTGCATCCGTACCACGGAGTGCGCTATCATCAAACTGACACACACACACACACACGTTGAGAACTGCGAGACAAGAACAAAGCAAGAAAAGCGGTTGAAAGAAAACTCCTCAGGAACAGCAGAGCTGTCCTAGACGTCTCTCGGTCTGTTGGTAGAGAATGAGCAAATGCAGTTCTGGACAGTGGACCTCACCTTCTCCCGCGTTCAGTTTTGCACCGCGCAACAGACCACAAAAACCGCTCGCGGAGGAGCTCGTGCACTACCTTTGCCACAGCCTAGATTTATCGTGTGCTGGGTGCCACCACCCCGCCACACACACACAGAAACATTCAGGACAGGGGAATTGGCATGGGCAGGTCGGGTGCAGGGGTAGAGAGGTCAGAGGTCGGGCGTAACCGTGTGCTGTTGTTTATGTGGGTGCTGTGTCTGTTGCACCCGTCTTGCCCCGTCAAGGACCGCGAAGGCCAGAGGGACGATCCGGGTATTTGTGAGGTGCCGTATGTGGCTGTGTCCCTGTAATGTGTTGTGGTGGGTGCTGTGTCAGTGGTTGAGTCACCAGGCTCGTGCCGTGATGGCACCGGTTCGATTCCCGCTGCCTGCATGGCCCTGCTGCCGAAGAGAAGGCGAGGAGAAGGTAGTGAATGCGCCGCTGCCGTGAGCGGTTAACAGAGCAAGTCGTGGAGCGCACTGCTGCAGGGGGCGGTGGTGTGTTTTTTTCCGGAGTCGCGGGGGGGCCGGGTTGTTTTCTAAAAAGGCGGCGAGGCGCACCTACCGCGGCCGGCAGTGCCGGTGGCGTAGCGAGCTGCTGTAGGGGGCGGTGGTGTGTTTTGACGATAGGAGGGATCGAACCTCCGCTACTGGGGTACGAGTCTATACTGCTGACCTTTGGACCAGTCCAGGCCTATTGCACAGTTTAACATGCCTGTGACACATACATGCATGCACGGGAGGGCATAGAGGGGTGGGGGCTCAGGGGATGGCAGCTATGTTACGGAGAAGTGTGATGTCGTCGCACCAGGTCGGTGTGTATCCCTCTGGCTGAAATTCCATGGGGATCTCCCTGTCCGTGTATCTGTTTCCGTCCCACATGGCGTTGTTCGCAAGCCAATGCACCAGCTTCGCTGTTGCGGTACTGCGCGGACATGGGAGATCGTGGCCGACGCTGTAAACGGCGCACATAGTGTTTTCCGACCACCAAGGGGAGGCGGCATGCACACGGCGCACTGCTTTGTGCAGCGCACGCATCACGTTCATTCGCTTGTACCCCGAAAGCACTGCAAGCCGGGCCCATGCTAGTGCAGACAGGATTTGCGCTGCCCATGTCTGTTGCCAAGGGAGGGTTCCGGTAAGACTGCTTATAAGAATGCAAGGCAGGTACTCCTTGGATGCGCGTGCTGGGCTGATGAGGGGGGCACCGTATCGTAAGTCCCAAGCGTCCGTGAGTGCAGAGGGATGGGTGATAGCACAGCACTGGCCTCCCCCCACCGTCATGTGTAATCCCAGTGCGCGGCGGCTCTGCTTTAAGCAGTTCCCCTCACATGATGTGGCACCTGCACACACACACACACACACAGACATTCGAGGCGTCGGGGGGCATTGCAAAAGATGACGGAGCATGCAGCACCATTCCCATGCCTACGAGTAGGTCAGGTCGTTGCACACTGCCCACACTGCTGACACACACGCCAACACACACGTTGGGCATCGCAAACACACAGACACACATACAAACACACACACACACATACAGACAGGAGTATACACAGAAGATGCGTGGCGCACGTATTTACACAACAATAGAAGTATTGAGTGCCGAAAAGCGTTCTGAAACTTGCCTGCTATTGAGACATGCCTTCACGCCGATGTTCTCCAAATATGCGAACTGTATGCATCATGTTGAACAACATTGTTGACGGCATTATGGGGGCATTTTCACACGGCGCCAATTATTACGTTGTTTATCCCGGGGACACCCCTGAAAACCACCCACCTACAGAAGCGTGCATCAATTCAAAACAGCATCGAGGGTGCAGAATTCAGGACCCCGAGACCCGTGGCTACCAGCGGTGGAAAACAGCCGCCTTTCGCACAGCGCGGGCACAGCGCGCGCACAGCGCACGGTGCGCCCCCTATAATCCAATCCGGAGGGTCGCTCGAGTAACGTTGCCGAAGCAGTTCCTTCAGCAGAAAGCACAACTGTCCCATCGGTTTCCATTGCCCAAACACCACAAGGCACAGCAGAAGGGCGGGGCAGCACCCGGAAGGCCAGCGCGATGTACGTCTGCCCCACGGCGCGGAACTCCTCGTAGACCGGGTGCGTCACCGCGCGGAAGTGCAGGGCAGCCCCGGGGTCCGGGGGCTGGTCCGTGTAGTACAGCACCGGGAGGCCGCGGGCCCACGACGCGAGGCCCTCCGCGACGCGCGTGTCGTGCTGGGCCCGCACGGTGTAGACCCACCGGAGGGTGCGGTCCGCCCTCTCCCACAGGGACCATTGGTCGGCGCAGTCCCTCAGGGCCCAGTCCGACGCTAAGACATCGGGGGGGTCGCAGGCCTTGAAAGAGGTCGTGTGGTGGATCAGCACCTGCGGGCGGCAGCCGGGGCAGGGGGTGCGTGGGAAAGAAGGGGGGGGGGCGGGGGGGGGGGGGGGGGCAGGGATGTATCAGAGGGGGGTTGGTTGGGTTGGGTTGGGTGAAGGCCTCACCTGGTTGCCTACCCACGGTCCGCGCTGCCTTCCCTGCCGGACCCGACTGGGCGGCTGTACCCGGGTGTCCGGTCACAAGGCCTACCGGACTGTTGACCGCCCCCAGATCCCGTGGTGGCGCTCGCGGGCGGGAGATGCGGCCGTGCCTGTGTGTATGTGCCCTGGTGTGTCTGGGGGGGGGGGGCAGGGATGTATCAGAGGGGGGGGGAGGAGGGGGTCTGAAGAAGGGCATAAAGCAACGGATACAGAGCTCACATATGCCCCCGTGTCACAGGCATATGGTCATCGCCACAAACCTCAGTTCATTGTTTGGCTTGCTACACTGCAGCAAGCCCCAGACCAGGGCCGAAGGTTGCCTTGAGTTCGCCGTGGTTCGCGGCTATCGAATGTTCCTTGGCATGCCTGGGCCAGCTCTGTCTCCCTCCCACTGTGTTGGTTAGGCGTGACCCTGTAAACCCAAGGCTGAGGGCTTTAAGAAACGACCTCCCCACAGGTTGGGAACGGGAAATTCGGCCGTAGGGAGGACAATGCTCATTGGCTATACCACTAAACCGACCAGCTACGTGCCCCCCCCCCCCCCCCCCCGGGATTCGAACCCCCCCCCCCCGAGGGCGCACCGGTGGAGAATGTTACCGCTATGGGGGGGAGGGGGGGTTGGCTGGGACCCCCCCTCCTCCCAGGGTCCCCCTATGGTCCCCGCCGAAGGCGGGCCGAAGATTTTTGAACTCTCTTGGCACCGAAGCAAACTTTTGGCTGTCAGCCTCAAACATCGGAAGGTGAGGAGGAGGGGGGGAGGGGGGTCTAGGGGGGGTCCAGGGGGGGGGGGGTAACCCCCCCTCCTCCTGCGGTGCACAGCCGTTCTAATACATAACCGGGGGGGGGGGACTGAGGGATACAGACGTTGGAGGCTACCCCCCACCCTCTGCAAGGCACAGACTGCAAAGCCACAATAGTGAGAACAGAAAAGCTCTTCATTGACATTGCCAGAGGGCGCCTCTCGTAGTGCCAGATGAGGCACCCCGAGACAGTGCACCAGACGGCCCGTTCATGGGTCTCACGAAGGCCGTCAGGGGGGGGTAGACGGAACCAACACCGGGTGCTGCTCCGACATGGGCGGCGCCTGGCCATAGGACGACGATGGCCGTCGCCGCCCGAACGCACTGCGGCATACGAAGGCCGTGACGCACGTCGGACATCCCGGTGCCAACATCATCAACGCGCCGTCACAGACGGTGCACAGGCAGAAGGTCGTTAGGATGTCCCGTCAATTCCCGGATGCGTCCCGTCGCACGAACATCCGCGCGAGACCCGTCGACAGCGTCCGTTGTTTGGTGCACAAGTGACAGCAACACCGTTCGGCGCCCCGACGCCACACCCGCCGATCGCCCCCGTCGCTTCCGGCAAGCGTCACCGCCGTCTGTACCGAAGCCGTCACCGCCCCATACGCCCCCCCGACGGGCGATTGCGCCCGCCAACACCGACGCCCGCGCTTCACGTGCCGCCACTGTCCACCGCCTGTGCCCCGTCTGCCCGGGACGACGGGCCCCACTCATCTCTCGCAGATCGTCACTGGCGTGGGCATCCCTCTCGACGCTCCCCGCGTCGGCCCCCAGGCCAAGAGCATCGCGCTCCATTCCCCGGCCAGGCCTTAGACGAAGGCAGAAGGTCGTTAGGATGTCCCCTCGTTCCCGGATGCGCCCCGTCGAACGAGCAGCCGCGCGAGACCCGTCGGCAGCGTCCGTTGTTGGGCGCGGGGGGCGGACCCTGCCCGTGCCCTGCATCGGCCCGTCCCCCCGGTCTCTCACCGCTGGCCACCAAGACAAGAGCCTTCACGGCCAAATGGAACTGCAATCATTTGGGGAGGCTCGGTGACTCCCGGCGCCCCGTGGACACAGCGGAGAATTATGAAATTATAATTAGGAAGTAGAAAACACAGTGAAGAGCAGGCGGGGCTGAACTGAACTTTAGGTGCTTTAGGACCCCTGGGTTGGCGAGGGTCCAGAGACTCCGAGGCAGACAAGGGCCACACAGTCGGGGATGCATCCGAAGGGAAGGGGCCTCAGAGGCGGCCCCAGAGGCGGTTAGGCAGGCGGTTGGAGGAGGTTGCCGAAGCGGTTGGGGGCGGTTACTGTCGGTTACAACAAATGCCATTGAGGCTGGCACTTGGCGTCAGGGAGACAGTGGCTGGGCATAGGCTGGGCGGCCTGGAGGGGGTTGGTGGGGGTACCTCGGCCGCAGTGGCTGACAGAAAGCAGCAGCCCGACGCAACATGCGAAGGGAAGAACGGGTGACTGTCCAGGGCCCCGTAAAGAAACAATAACCCGACGGCATGTCACACGGGGGTACCTCCCGCCCCCTTCCAGTGCATCATATCACACAGTGCATCAAACGTGTGTTTATTGCATTAACATGGGTTTGGACTCGGGGGGGGGGG
The DNA here is from genome assembly GCA_964036045.1 of Eutreptiella sp. 'Long Island Sound 2002'. Taxonomy (NCBI): domain Eukaryota; phylum Euglenozoa; class Euglenophyceae; order Eutreptiales; family Eutreptiaceae; genus Eutreptiella; species Eutreptiella sp. 'Long Island Sound 2002'. The sequence goes on along the minus strand of OZ038398.1, from coordinate 6,287,860 downwards.
TACATTGCAGGCGAGCAAGCGACCGCAGGCGAGCCGCTCGCACCAACGAACGGCACGTGGCGATGGCAGACGCGCCGCACGGAGTAGCGCGGTCAACGCGCCGCGGAAGGCGGGCCAGCGCACAAGCGACGGATCAGCACCTGCGACCGAATCGTGGCGAGGTCGGCGCTCAACGCCCCCAGCGGCAGGGCCTCGCTCATGAAGACCACGGCGCTGTCGCAGCCCCGGGACTGCGCTCGGAGGGCGGTGGCCCGCAGGACGTCCGCGCAGAGGCGCGCGATCTTGGGGCGGAGGGCGGACTGGCACAGGGACGAGGCCAGGGCACGCTGGGCGGCCGGCACTGCCAGGCCCACGGTACACACCTGAAGGGGCGGGGGCGGGGGGGTGGGCACCGGGGGAATAGCGGGGGCGCGAGGGGGTGCGGAAGGGGGGGTTAGGCACAAGGCCTTGGTGGTTGGCTCTGTTGGCCTGTGGCGGCGCCTATTGGCCTCTCGCCTTTGAACCTTCTGCTATGCCAAGCAGGCACCCGGACTACTGCGGGCATCCCCCTGCCTGGGGGGGGGGGGGGGGGGGGCGGTCAGAGGTCACCCTCATGGGGGGGGGGGGCGATTACAGGGGGGGGGGGGGGTTGCACTAAAACTGCAGCACGTCCAGGGAAACCCAAACAAAATGTTTCTTCGGCGCCTTCGGTGCCTAGTATTTCCGACGCTTTTTCGTGAAAGTGACAGTCCCATGCGGCAGGGTGGGGGGGGTACAACGGGGGGGGAAGGGGAGTTTCCGGTCCAGATTCCCTTCCAACCAAACCCGCCCAACCCAACCCCCCCGACACGCGGAAAGCAAAGCGGACGGAGACCTGCCCCGGCGGAGCTGCGGCGCAGTCGAAGGCGTGGCCCGGCAGCGGTGCCTCGTGGGTCAGCAGGTTCGAGAGGAAGCCGCGGGGGTACGGCCCCCCTTTGCCCATCTGCCACGGAATGCGGTGCGGCGTCCACGCGACGGTCCGGGGGCCCGGGGGCGGCATGACGTCCAGCAAAGACCGGGGCTCGTCCGCCAGCAGCGCGTGCAGGGGCTCCAGCAGGTCGTCGGTCCAGTGCGCCACAACCACGACGCCTGGGAACACGGGGGGAGAAGGGGACCGAGGCACCGACCCCTACCCCAACCCGCACCCGCACCCACACCCGCACCAGCACATACCCCCACACCCCCCACCCGCACCCACAAACTCCCCCACACCCACACCCACACCCACACCCACACCCACACCCACACCCACACCCCCACACACCTACACCCCCCCCCCACACCCACAGCCCCCTCCACACCCACACCCCTACACCCACCCCCATCCCCACCCCCACCCACACCCACACCCACACCCACACACACACACACACACACACACACCCACACCCACACACACACACACACACACACAGAGGAGGAGGAGGAGATGCGGTCCCCCGGTAGGGCGCCCCCGCGGCACATCCCCATGGTGCCCGCCGGCCCTCCACGGTCTGGCACGCGACCGGGAGGGGGGTTTTGTCCCAACCCGTCCGGCTAAGCATCATGGCGGCGGCTCTCCTCTTCGTCTCCTCCCCTTGTCCCCTGGTCCGCACTACGTGCATGCACCCCCGCCCTACACGTAGCCGGTTCCCCTCCCAGGGGCACGGAATGGGGGGCGAGGCGGAGCGCCGGCTCCACTTCCGGCACGGTCCACCACCCCCCAAGGGAAGGGGGACGCAGTCTCACGGGTGTGGGCCCTTAGCCGCCAGGTACTACCGACTGGGCGGCGTTTGGCCGGCGGATCACGGGGGCTTGGTCCGTGGCCCGATCCCCCCTCCCTCCCCCGGCGCACGGCACTTCTGCCCAAGGTGTCCGTGCGCGGAGCCTTCACATGGCAGCGGCTGTGCCTTCACAATGTGGCAGCACTGCCGTCAAACAGTGGTGCCACTGCCTCTGCAATGCTGCATGCCTTTGGAATGCTGCAGCACTGCATCCCAGCACTGCAGCACTGCCAGTGGACTGCAGCAACAGCGCCTGTGGACGGCAGCAACGCTGTCGTTGGACAGTGACACTGCCTTCCCAATGAGGCAGCCCCGCCTTCAGTTGGTGGCAGCAATGCCTGCACATGGCAGCGGCACTGCCTTCACAGTGTGGCAGCACTGCCTTCAAACAGTGGTGCCACTGCCCCTGCAATGCTGCATGCCCTTGGAATGCTGCAACACTGCATCCCAACACTGCAGCGCTGCCAGTGGACTGCAGCAACAGTGCCTGTGGACAGCGGCAGCCCTGTTGTTGGACAGTGACACCGCCGTCCCGATGAGGCAGCACGGCCTACAGTTGGTGGCAGCACTGCCTTCACATGGCAGAGGTAGTGCCTTCACAGCGTGGCAGCACTGCCTTCAGTCGGTGGCATACCTTCACAGGGCAGCGGCAGTGCCTTCACAATGTGGCAGCACTGCCTTCAATCAGTGGTGCCACTGCCTCTGCAATGCTGCATGCCTTTGGAATGCTGCAGCACTGCATCCCAACACTGCAACGCTGCCAGTGGACTGCAGCAACACTGCCTGTGGACGGCCGCAGCTCTGTTGTTGGACAGTGACACTGCCTGTCCAATGAGGCAGCACTGTCTTCAGTTGGTGGCAGCACTGCCTGCACATGGCAGCGGCCGTGCCTTCACAATGCGGCAGCAGCACTGTTGTTGAACAGTGACACTGCCTTCCCAATGAGGCAGCACTGCCTGCAGTTGGAGGCAGCAATGCCTGCACATGGCAGCGGCAGCGCCTTCACAATGTGGCGGCACTGCCTGCAATCAGTGGTGCCACTGCCTCTGCAATGTTACATGCCTTTGGAATGCTGCAGCACTGCATCCCAACACTGCAGCACTGCCAGTGGCCTGCAGCAACACTGCCTGTGGACGGCAGCAGCACTGTTGTTGGACAGTGACACTGCCTTTCTGTTGAGGCAGCACTGCCTTCAGTTGGTGGCAGCGCTGCCTGCACATGGCAGCGGCCGTGCCTTCATAATGCGGCAGCAGCACTGTTGTTGAACAGTGACACTGCCTTCCCAATGAGGCAGCACTGCCTGCAGTTGGAGGCAGCAATGCCTGCACATGGCAGCGGCAGCGCCTTCACAATGTGGCGGCACTGCCTGCAATCAGTGGTGCCACTGCCTCTGCAATGTTGCATGCCTTTGGAATGCTGCAGCACTGCATCCCAACACTGCAGCACTGCCAGTGGCCTGCAGCAACACTGCCTGTGGACGGCAGCAGCACTGTTGTTGGACAGTGACACTGCCTTTCTGTTGAGGCAGCACTGCCTGCTGTTGGTGGCAGCGCTGCCTTCACATGCCAGCGGCAGTACCGTCACTATGTGGCAGCACTGCCTGCAATCAGTGGTGCCACTGCCTCTGCAATGCTGCATGCCTTTGGAATGCTGCAGCACTGCATCCCAGCACTGCAGCGCTGCCAGTGGACTGCAGCAACACTGCCTGTGGACGGCAGCAGCTCTGTTGTTGGACCGTGACACTGCCTATCCAATGAGGCAGCACCGCCTTCAGTTGGTGGCAGCAATGCCTGCACATGGCAGCGGTAGTGCCTTCACAATGTGGCAGCACTGCCTTCAAACAGTGGTGCCACTGCCCCTGCAATGCTGCATGCCTTTGGAATGCTGCAGCACTGCATCCCAACACTGCAACGCTGCCAGTGGACTGCAGCAACAGTGCCTGTGGACGGCAGCAGCACTGTTGTTGGACAGTGACACTGCCTTTCCAATGAGGCAGCACTGCCTGCAGTTGGTGGCAGCCACGCCTGCACATGGCAGCGGCAGCGCCTTCACAATGTGGCAACACTGCCTTCAAACAGTGGTGCCACTGCCTCTGCAATGCTGCATGCCTTTGGAAGGCTGCAGCACTGCATCCCAACACTGCAACGCTGCCAGTGGACTGCAGCAACAGTGCCTGTGGACGGCAGCAGCACTGTTGTTGGACACTGACACTGCCTTCCCAATGAGACAGCACTGCCTGCAGTTGGTGGCAGCGCTGCCTTCACATGGCAGTGGCAGTGCCTTCACAATGCGGCAGCAGCACTGCTGTTGAACAGTGACACTGCCTTCCCAATGAGGCAGCACTGCCTGCAGGTGATGGCAGCAATGCCTTTACATGGCAGCGGCAGCGCCTTCACAATGTGGCAACACTGCCTTCAAACAGTGGTGCCACCGCCTCTGCAATGCTGCATGCCTCTGGAATGCTGCAGCACTGCATCCCAACACTGCAGCACTGCCAATGGCCTGCAGCAACACTGCCTGTGGACGGCAGCAGCGCTGTCGTCGGACAGTGACACTGCCTTTCTGTTGAGGCAGCACTGCCTGCAGTTGGTGGCAGCACTGCCTTCACATGGCAGCGGCAGCGCCTTCACAATGTGGCAGCACTGCCTTCAAACAGTGGTGCCACCGCCTCTGCAATGGTGCATGCCTTTGGAATGCTGCAGCACTGCATCCCAGCACTGCAGCACTACCCGTAGACTGCAGCCTCACTGCCTTCAGAATGTGGCAGCACTGCCTGTGGATGGCAGCAGCACTGTTGTTGGACAGTGACACTGCCTTTTCGTTGAGGCAGCACTGCCTGCTGTTGGTGGCAGCACTGCCTTCACATGGCAGCGGCCGTGCCTTCACAATGCGGCAGCAGCACTGTTGTTGGACAGCGACACTGCCTTCCCAATGAGACAGCACTGCCTGCAGTCGGTTGCAGCGCTGCCTTCAGGTGGCAGCGGCAGTGTCTTCACAACGCGGCAGCAGCGCTGTTGTTGGACAGTGACACTGCCTTCCCAATGAGGCAGCACTGCCTGCAGTTGGTGGCAGCAGTGCCTTCACATGGCGACGGCAGCGCCTTCACAATGTGGCAACACTGCCTTCAAACAGTGGTGCCACTGCCTCTGCAATGCTGCATGCCTTTGGAATGCTGCAGCACTGCATCCCAGCACTGCAGCACTACCCGTAGACTGCAGCAACAGTGCCTGTGGACGGCAGCAGCACTGTTGTTGGACAGTGACACTGCCTTCCCAATGAGACAGCACTGCCTGCAGTTGGTGGCAGCGCTGCCTTCACATGGCAGCGGCAGTGCCTTCACAATGCGGCAGCAGCACTGCTGTTGGACAGTGACACTGCCTTCCCAATGAGGCAGCACTGCCTGCAGTTGGTGGCAGCACTGCCTTCACATGGCAACGGCAGCGCCTTCACAGTGTGGCAACACTGCCTTCAAACAGTGGTGCCACCGCCTCTGCAATGCTGCGTGCCTTTGGAATGCTGCAGCACTGCATCCCAACACTGCAGCACTGCCAATGGCCTGCAGCAACACTGCCTGTGGACGGCAGCAGCACTGTTGTTGGACAGTGACACTGCCTTTCTGTTGAGGCAGCACTGCCTGCAGTTGGTGGCAGCACTGCCTTCACATGACAGCGGCATTGCCTTCACTATGTGGCAGCACTGCCTTCAAACAGTGGTGCCACCGCCTCTGCAATGCTGCATGCCTTTGGAATGCTGCAGCACTGCATCCCAGCACTGCAGCACTTCCCGTAGACTGCAGCCTCACTGCCTTCAGAATGTGGCAGCACTGCCTGTGGATGGCAGCAGCACTGTTGTTGGACAGTGACACTGCCTTTCTGTTGAGGCAGCACTGCCTGCTGTTGGTGGCAGCACTGCCTTCACATGGCAGCGGCCGTGCCTTCACAATGCGGCAGCAGCACTGTTGTTGGACAGTGACACTGCCTTCCCAATGAGACAGCACTGCCTGCAGTTGGTTGCAGCGCTGCCTTCACGTGGCAGCGGCAGTGCCTTCGCAATGCGGCAGCACTGTTGTTGGACATTGACACTGCCTTCCCAATGAGGCAGCACTGCCTGCTATTGGTGGCAGCAGTGCCTTCACATGGCAGCGGCAGCGCCTCCACAATGTGGCAACACTGCCTTCAAACAGTGGTGCCACTGCCCCTGCAATGCTGCATGCCTTTGGAATGCTGCAGCACTGCATCCCAACACTGCAGGGCTGCCAGCGGACTGCAGCGACACTGCCAGTGGACTGCAGCGACAGTGCCGGTGGACGGCAGCAGCACTGTTGTTGGACAGGGACACTGCCTTCCCAATGAGGCAGCACTGCCTTCAGTTGGTGGCAGCACTGCCTTCACATGGCAGCGGTAGTGCCTTCACAATGTGGCAGCACTGCCTTCAAACAGTGGTGCCACCGCCTCTGCAATGCTGCATGCCTTTGGAATGCTGCAGCACTGCATCCCAACACTGCAGCGCTGCCAGTGGATTGCAGCAACAGTGCCTGTGGACGGCAGCACTGTTGTTGAACACTGACACTGCCTTCCCAATAAGACAGCACTGCCTGCAGTTGGTGGCAGCGCTGCCTTCACATGGCAGCGGCAGTGCCTTCACAATGCGGCAGCAGCACTGCTGTTGGACAGTGACACTGCCTTTCTGTTGAGGCAGCACTGCCTGCAGTTGGTGGCAGCAATGCCTTCACAGGGCAGCGGCAGCGCCTTCACAATGTGGCAACACTGCCTTCAAACAGTGGTGCCACCGCCTCTGCAATGCTGCATGCCTCTGGAATGCTGCAGCACTGCATCCCAACACTGCGGCACTGCCAATGGCCTGCAGCAACACTGCCTGTGGACGGCAGCAGCACTGTCGTTGGACAGTGACACTGCCTTTCTGTTGAGGCAGCACTGCCTGCAGTTGGTGGCAGCACTGCCTTCACATGACAGCGGCATTGCCTTCACTATGTGGCAGCACTGCCTTCAAACAGTGGTGCCACCGCCTCTGCAATGGTGCATGCCTTTGGAATGCTGCAGCACTGCATCCCAGCACTGCAGCACTACCCGTAGACTGCAGGCTCACTGCCTTCTGAATGTGGCAGCACTGCCTGTGGACGGCAGCAGCACTGTTGTTGGACAGTGACACTGCCTTTCTGTTGAGGCAGCACTGCCTGCAGTTGGTGGCAGCACTGCCTTCACATGACAGCGGCATTGCCTTCACTATGTGGCAGCACTGCCTTCAAACAGTGGTGCCACCGCCTCTGCAATGCTGCATGCCTTTGGAATGCTGCAGCACTGCATCCCAGCACTGCAGCACTACCCGTAGACTGCAGCCTCACTGCCTTCAGAATGTGGCAGCACTGCCTGTGGATGGCAGCAGCACTGTTGTTGGACAGTGACACTGCCTTTCTGTTGAGGCAGCACTGCCTGCTGTTGGTGGCAGCACTGCCTTCACATGGCAGCGGCAGTGCCTTCACAATGCGACAGCAGCACTGTTGTTGGACAGTGACACTGCCTTCCCAATGAGGCAGCACCGCCTACAGTTGGTGGCAGCACTGCCTTCACATGGCAGCGGCAGTGCCTTCACAAGGCGGCAGCAGCACTGTTGTTGGACAGTGACACTGCCTTTTCGTTGAGGCAGCACTGCCTGCAGTTGGTGGCAGCACTGCCTTCACATGGCAGCGGCAGTGCCTTCACAATGCGGCAGCAGCACTGCTGTTGAACAGTGACACTGCCTTCCCAATGAGGCAGCACTGCCTGCAGTTGGAGGCAGCAATGCCTGCACATGGCAGCGGCAGCGCCTTCACAATGTGGCAGCACTGCCTGCAATCAGTGGTGCCACTGCCTCTGCAACGCTGCATGCCTTTGGAATGCTGCAGCACTGCATCCCAACACTGCAGCACTGCCAGTGGCCTGCAGCAACACTGCCTGTGGACGGCAGCAGCACTGTTGTTGAACAGTGACACTGCCTTTCTGTTGAGGCAGCACTGCCTGCAGTTGGTGGCAGCACTGCCTTCACATGACAGCGGCAGCGCCTTCACAATGTGGCAGCACTGCCTTCAAACAGTGGTGCCACTGCCTCTGTCATGCTGCATGCCTTTGGAATGCTGCAGCACTGCATCCCAGCACTGCAGCACTACCCGTGGACTGCAGCCTTACTGCCTTCAGAATGTGGCAGCACTGCCTGTGGACGGCAGCAGCACTGTTGTTGGACAGGGACACTGCCTTCCCAATGAGGCAGCACTGCCTTCAGTTTGTGGCAGCACTGCCTTCACATGGCAGCGGCAGCGCCTTCACAATGTGGCACTACTGGTGCCACTGCCTCTGGAATGCTGCATGCCTGTGGAATGCTGCAGCACTGCATCCCAACACTGCAGCACTGCCAGTGGACTGCAGCGACAGTGCCTGTGGACGGCAGCAGCACTGTTGTTGGACAGTGACACTGCCTTCCCAATGAGACAGCACTGCCTTCGGTTGGTGGCAGCACTGCCTTCACATGGCAGCGGCCGTGCCTTCACAATGCGGCAGCAGCACTGTTGTTGGACAGTGACACTGCCTTCCCAATGAGGCAGCACTGCCTGCAGTTGGTGGCAGCAGTGCCTTCACATGGCAGCGGTAGTGCCTTCACAATGTGGCAGCACTGCCTTCATACAGTGTCCCCCCTAAACCCCCACGGGGCGCCCCTATCCCTCCCCGGCCCAGGCAGGACCGGAGGGACTCGGGTGTATCCGCCGCTGTGTGGGGGTGGGTGGTGTGGTGTCCCCTCAAAAACCCCCACGGGGCGTCCCTATCCCTCCCCGGCCCAGGCAGGACCGGAGGGACTCGGGTGTATCCGCCGCTGTGTGGGGGTGGGTGGTGTGCTGACCCCTCAAAAACCCCCACGGGGCGTCCCTATCCCTCCCCGGCCCAGGCAGGACCGGAGGGACTCGGGTGTATCCGCCGCTGTGTGGGGGTGGGTGGTGTGCAGACCCCTCATAACCCCACGGGGCGTCCCTATCCCTCCCCGGCCCAGGCAGGACCGGAGGGACTCGGGTGTATCCGCCGCTGTGTGGGGGCGTACCTCCGCGGCACAGGTTTCTGGGTGCAGATGCTGTAAACTGGCCCATACATTGACATGCACACTGTGGCCAGTCGCATGTCTAGGATCCATGGCCGTACATGCGGTTCACAGTGGTGCAGGAAACCTGAAATTCCGAAACACGAAGCCTTCTGCGAAATACATAGAGAAATGTATTGCCTTGGGTGCAACAGACACAGTTGCACAGCCAGGCCAGGTGCAAATGGACAATCAGTTGTGCCACACAGCACATTGCCGAACAGCATAAAAGTGCATACCCAATTCTGGACCGCATGCCACCACCGGCTCACAATTCACAGCATTTCACGCCCAAATGGGCTGTGGTTTTTGGGTGCAGATGCTGTAAACTGGCCCATATATTGACCTGCACACTGTGGCCAGTCGCATGTCAAGGAGCCATGGCCGTACATGCGGTTCACAGTGGTGCAGGAACAACCTGAAATTCCGAAACACGAAACATTCTGTGAAATACATAGAGAAATGTATTGCCTTGGATGCAACAGACACAGTTGCGCAGCCAGGCCAGGTGCAAATCGCCCCATGACCTGTGACCGGGGGGCCTCCCCTTATTTCAAAGCAATTCATGGGGAGACTGACTGCCGGAGCTGCCGGCAGGTGCCACTGCCCCGGCGTAGTGAGCACCGTAGCGGCAGGCACTGGCCCTTACCTCCGCCCCGATGCTGTCTCCCCTTTATTCCACCACCTCCCAGCTCCGGTCCAGGCATCCCGCCGGGTGCAGCAGGGCGCGTGGCTGTGAGGCCTGATGTCACGGTTGCCCCGCATTGCATCGCAGGGCAGGACCGGTAGCCCCCCGTGACATCAGGCCCCTGGCCGAAGGCCATAGTGGTTGTGCCCCTGGCCCGGACGGGCGTCGGATAGGACGATATCCCCACCCCACGATGTACCTGTGCAGAACACAAGGTGCAGTGGGCTGGGGCAGGGGAGCGCACACGAGCCCTGGAGAGGGCTGGGTCACAGGGGGACCCGGGTTACTCCCGCATACCGCCACCCCCCGGTGGAGCCCGCCCTGTGCCATCGTGGCTTTCCCACGGTGGCCGGCGAGGGGTCACAGAAACTTGCCCCCACACACAACACCCACACCCGCACAGATCCCCACACACCCCCACACCTCCACACACCCACACACTCCCACACGACACGCACACCCACGCCCACACCCACACCCAAACCCACACCCACACCCACACCCCTACCCACACCCACACCCACCCACCCACACACACACCCACACCCACACCCCCACACACGCCCACACCCACACCCACACCTGTACCCCTCCCCCCCCCCCACACACACACTGTACAGGCGGGCAATGGTAGGGTGGAGGGGGAGTCCGCCGAGCGAGATCTGGGTGTAGGCGACTCATTCCATCGGCAGCGTGGCCCCACTTGCCCGCTTGAACCGGGAGGTGCACGATCGAGCCACGGCGGGCCCGGACGTCACGGTCTCCTTCACGGCTCTGCCGTTCTTGGAGGTGCCGTCCTACAATACCTTCATGGATGCCTTCACCGCGGGCGCCGTGGATCAACCTGTCCTCCCAGCTCTGCTGCCTTCAGTTCCAGCGTCAGCCAGCGGCCGTGCGCGCTCATCGATGTCTATAAACTTGCACCCGACGCCACAGTGTTGTGGCATCGCACTGCGCGGGTAGAGCACTGGAGATTGCCGACCAATGAGGAACCTGCCTGAGTTGTGCATGCCTTGTGCAGGGCAACCGTTCCTGCGGGGATGGGACCTGGGATCAGACACCAAGACACCAAGACAGCCCCCCCCCCCCCCCCCCCACACACACACCCATACACACACACACACACGCGAGCACACGCACCCGCGCACCTGCACGGACTACAACGGAGTGCTGGCGTCCACAAGTGCACAACAGCACAAAGACACACACACACACACACACACACACACACACACATACACACGCTGGGAACCGTGCACACAAAAAACAAAGCAAGAAAAGCGATTGGGGAAAACTGCTTTCCGTTACTTTAAGCTGGACGGAGTGTGCCGATGGAATGGGACACACAGACACACACACCCACCCACACACACCCACCCACACCCACACCCACACCCACACGCACACGCAAACGCAAACGCACAAGCACACACGCGCGCGCACACACACACGCACACACACGCACAGAGCAAGACAGACAATCATTCCACGGCGCCGGCTCAAACGAATGCGCTGATGGGACAAATGGGGGACGGGGGGGGCCAGTGTCCACGCGCCGCGGACCTTTCAGTTTGTCATACACCGCGGCCAAAAACGACGGCACGTACGTCTCGCCGGCCTGCAGCACGGCGGCCGAGAGCCCGGCCACGCCCCCCAGCACCGCCGCCACGGAATGCTGCACGTACTCCTGCTCCAGCCAACACCTGTACTCACCCCCGGACTGCCGCGTCCGGTACGTCCACGCCGCCTCCCCCGCGGCGGGCAGCACGTCCCGCTGCCGCGCTGCCGGGGGTGACGCGTGCGCGTGCCAGTCCAACTGCAGGTGCTCGCTGTCGATGGTGTACGAGCCCGCCGCCCGCCTGAAACGCGCGAAGGCCCCGGCGCTGCGGAGCCCTGTGCGCCACGTCGGCCCCCCGCTGCTCTCCGCCCAGAGCCCGGTGGACGCGTTCTCCCACAATTGCAACGCGCCGCCCCATTGGGGGTGCGTGCAGCGGAGGCTGCGGCCCCGGACGGCCAGGCGATGGCACTCAACCTGCGGAAAACAATGGCAACTGGTCGGTGCGGTTCCATTCTTCGTATTGATGGTGAAGAAAGACGTATAAAAAAAAACAATTATTCTCCAGAAAAGAAGTAACTTGTTTCTCGCGGTGATGTATGTATTGTTCCTTTTTCTTTCATTTCATCTTATTTAATCTTATTCATTTATTCATCATCGTTGATATATTCGTTATCATTATTCCCTCATTATATTCCATATTAGTTTATTCCATTTTCTCGTTGCGTGTTGCATTGCATTTTGTTTATTTCATCTTATTTATCTTACTTCACATGACTTCACAAAACCTATTGTGGTATCAAAATACTCAACTGTCCTGCGCCATGAATCACGATCCGTGTAGTCCGTGCAGTCCGAAGAACTCGCAACCGAACATCACACAAAACCATATCATACCCGCGCCAGGCCACAGCCCGGGGGGCAGTCCCCCTCAGCATCGCTCCGGAACATGTGCAGCACGAACAATGAGCGGGCGGGGGCGCCCGGCGCGCAGAGGAACAGCACAAGGGCCTTGAGGCTCTCATCGCCAGCGATGTGGAGCGCGCCGCTGTTTGGGACCGTGGCGGCCTGGGCCACGACGTGGGTGGCGATGGCGTGCAGCCACAGGGCCCGGGAGTCGAGGGGCGGGAGGGAGGGGCGGGCGCGACGGCCCCGGCTGCGGTTGGCGCTGTACAGCACCACCGGCGAGGTCAGGCCCAGGACCAGCGCCGCCAGCGTCAGGCGCCGCAGAACGCTCCGCCATGAGACGTGAAGTCTCAAGCGGAGGGTCTGGAGCATTATGAGGGCATCCGGGCGGAAGGGCGCAGACGCGGTCGGGGGCCAGCCCGTGGCAACATGGTACAGCCAAAGGCAAATACTGTGACATGGTGGGAGGTCGACCGAGGGGGGGGGGGGGCACAGGAGGAACCGGGCTTGCAATTGAGGGGGAGGGCAGTCGATGGAGCCCCCTGGCTAGACCCCCCTCTCCCCCAAAAAAGGCTCAATCGACAGGACCCCCAAAATCCTACCGAGACTGACCTCCGGGCCTCGGAGGTGACCCGGACCCAAAAATCGGCAAAAAATGAAAATGGGTTTTTTGGAATCAGTGCGTCGAGGGGGTTCAGAAAAGACATCATTTGCCATATGTTTCGTGAAAAAGAAAATTGACCATTTTCAATGCTCAAAAAAACTTTCGGCGCCGAGTTCATAATAACTCATTAATGGTGCCTGTCAATTGAGCCCCTTCCCCAAACCCATCCGCCCCAGATTTTGGGGGCTCTATTGACCCCCCCCCCCCTCCTGCACTTGGAAGCCCGACATGCCGAGGGCTATGGTGGCACACAGGAAGCGCAGGACGTTCGTTAAGAGCAAACAGACGGCATTTGAAGATCAACCGATGGCAGTGGGAGGGTGACCGACAGCGGTTGGAGAGTGACCGGCGGCAGTTGGAAGGTACCCCCCCTACCTCTTGCACAGTAATCACCTGCGTGCGACGGTATCCTTGGACTCCCCTGGGGAACATACCCCAAGCGACGGTTCCCTCGCCCCCCGAATTCGTATGCAAAGGACCCTCAACACGAAACAACACATGCAGACACAATGGCATATGAACCACAGAATGAGCCAAAAACTGCCTATTGGGCTACATGTTCGGCTTTACTGAGAGACAGGGTCTGTGTGCCGCTGTTTCTGGCGGGAGTATTTGACTCTGAAGAGCTGTGCATGCACCACAGGGGCCACAGGAATGGGCTCTCCAGTTGCAGGCTTGGCTGCCACCTGGGCTGCAGGCTTGGCTGCACACTTGGTTGAGGGTTTGGCACGAGGTTTGGCAGCTTTGGGAGCAGGCTTGGCAGGGGGCTTGGCGGGGGGCCCTGTGGCAAGCAGTTTGCCACAGGAACATCGTGCCTGAAGCACAAATTTCCATTGACGAAATCATTTGCCAGTCTCCATACACTAAGTGCACTCTTTGCCCACACAAGCTCAGTGTCTGATGCACTGTCCCATTTCCTGGCCCTTTTACGGTGACTTTCCCAGATTGAGTCCCCAGGTTTACCATGACCGTATGAAGGCCCGGAGTAGACCAATAGGTGCCTCTTGCCTACCAATGAAGCAACCGGTGTAACAGTGCCACCTCGGATGCCCTCGGTGTCGTTTGCGAGGTGGTGGCCTTTACCAAACGTAACGAGGTGCCAAACCACTTCGGGGACGCCGGGTAACATTGTATCAGGGTAGCGGGGGTGTTCTTTTGTCCAAAACTCAATGTGGGCTGTGCGAAACCCATGCATAAACAAACGTTCTTTCGGGGGAATGGGGGAATCCTTGCACTGCGCGCACAATGCGAGCTACTTTTAGACTATGTTCCCCCCAAAGAGCCCCTAGGCACGCCCCTTGGAAACACCCTTAGAATTAGGCGACCCAAACTGGACTGAAGGGGACCTTGAGGAGGACCTTCCCGGTTCTTGTGGCAGTGGTGAAGGACCAGGGGCCTTGGGGGGGAACTTGACTGTGTGTTGGGCAGCGGAGATGGAGGGCAGTCAGGTGGCGAGTCTGAACTGGGGTTGGCAAAGGAGATGGACTCCATCTTGCATTGTCGATTCACCACTCTCAACCCATCTTGGTAGTATTCCAAGTGGAGGAGTCCATCTTCAGCCCTCCCAACCACCGTGGCAGGAGGTCGCAGGCCATTGGAGCGGGTGTAGAACACCCTATCCCCAATACTGAGATCCATGGAGAAAGTGGGCCTGAGAAATGAGGAAGGAAATATGATGTCCTGTAGCAGGCACCCTCAAGGTGTATCACCATATCAATCAACCGAGAAAAAGAGTAGATGTGGTGGAAATGGGCAAAAAATGTGTGCAAAAAAGTAGAAATGGGTGAAATAGGGTGAACATCCAAAAATGCCAAATCCCCAATGCATCAAAACCTACTACCAAACAACAATGATGCACAAAGTACCACAAAGTATGGGTTTCTACTACGGCCAGGCGCCCAAATAGTTGCACTGCGCGCGCACTGCGCGGGCACTGCACGCGCACTGCGCTTAAGCAACCGGTGTAACAGTGCCACCTCGGATGCCCTCGGTGTCGTTTGCGAGGTGGTGGCCTTTACCAAACGTAACGAGGCGCCGAACCACTTCGGGGACGCCGGGCAACATTGTATCAGGGTAGCGGGGGTGTTCTTTTGTCCAAAACTCAATGTGGGCTGTGCGAAACCCATGCATAAACAAACGTTCCTTCGGGGGAATCTTTGCACTGCGCGCTACTTTTAGACTATGTTCCCTCCGAAGAGCCCCCAAGCATACCCCTTGGAACCGCCCTTAGAATTAGGTGACCCAAACTGCCCCAGCTTAAGAAAGTTGCAAACAACCTTCCCTTCACATAACACACATCATGCACAACTGGAAAAACCATGAACAGCGCATTGGTCGCCACCCTCAACAACACACAACTGTGTTTTTGTTCCATTGTCATTTCTCTCTTGAAAATTGTCTCGGTTTCCCAAAACTCAACAACCTCTCGCAGGATCTTTAGGCGGGGCACCAATTCGAAACCAATTCCACAATCCGAAGATAAACCCTGTTCAAAAGACATCGAAGTATCTTACATAACTCGATTGAACAGTTCCCTCATATGACGATGTTTCATATTAACATCTGCAGACTTCCGCGTGCTCGATGCGAGATGGCGGAAGATCAAGGAAGGTTGGGGCCCAAAAGAGGGGGAAAATGCTACGTCACCCTGCATTCTCGGGGATCCCCAAACAAAGGGGGACAACATCAGAAGTCAAAACCTCCACTAGGGGTCACCATGATGCCCCTAGGGGCCCCTAGTATCTCAAAGTATGGGTCTCTAGTACAGCCAGACACCCAAATAGTTGCACTGCGCGTGCACTGCGCTTAAGGCTCCCCCTTCAAGTGGTGTACACTTATCAAGGGTCAATTCCTTTGGTGGTTATGATTCTTGAAACTTTTGCCACACCTAATCCATGAAAGCCGTTTATTTGCTATTTAATTTAATTTAATGTGATCGATGTATTGCAAAAGGGGTGTGGCATGCATAGTACCACTACCAGGCGGGATCTCCGTCTTCCTCAATCGGTGCACGCCCCTGCCCAAATAGTTGCACTACGCCAAGTGTGCCCCCTTATTGCACCCCCTAAAAGGTCACCGGTGGGGCACAGGTCAAAAAAGATGCCCGGTGCGTGCCCGGCACGCTAACACTCCCCCCATAACCGCTGCCTTCTTAGGGATCCCACAGCGGTAGGGATCGGAAATAGCCCAAAAAGTTGCCTTGCGCGCGTCCTACGCGCTAACGCTCCCTCACAAGCACGTCTTTTTGGCCCCAGTGACTCGCGTGTCCCTTCTTGCTACCATCCATGCACAAAAGCTTTCGTTCCATCTCAGGGTACCTTGTTCTTCTGCCTAATCCATGACTGAAATTACGAATAACTGAAGTGTTCTGCATGATACAGGGTATGGCGGTGTGCCTTGGATGCAAGAAACCTGAAGTGCACAGCACGGCACCAATAACACCACCTTGGCCAGCCAACAAACGCACCAGAGAAGCTCAGTATCCAACCTTCTGCGCAAATTTGCAAAGCGGAAAGTGACGATTCCCTCGCCCACCCCACCCCCCCCGATTTGCGAGGGCGATTGCCATGCGGGGGGGGGGGGGGGGCGGTAGTCGAACGGGGTTGGACCTCAACCAACGGTGATTGCAGGGTGACTGACGGCGGTTGGAGGGTGACTGGCGCCAGTTGGAGGCTTGACCCATGGTGGTTGGATGTTGACGACTGTCGAAGGGGGGGGGGGGGGCAGAGATACTTTCTGATTGAAAAGGGCTCAACGTTTTTGTGTTGCATGGGATGCTGCCAGATTCGAATGCCAAAATTCGAAGGTTCCACTTGATCGGCGCCAGGAGTAAAGCCGTGGCCCCCGAACACTCCCGTGGCACCATGCACAAGGTGCAGCAAGGGCAATGCGGGGCGTTCCAGGGCCTTTCCGGGGTCCTATTGCTGATGACCACTCGCGCACACGCTGGCGCACAACTTGGTGCATGCCCGACCATCATTGTCAAACTCCGGGTGTTCCACACCTGTGGACCCTGACCCCAGCCCACTTACGGGGGGGGGGGGGGTTTGGCACATGCAAAATTTTGTATGGCAAAATTTGGTGTGGTGAACATTTGGTACGAAATCTTAAATACCATGGAAAAATGTGGTAGTGCCAGCCGCATGAAAATGGCCCAGACAGCTGGAAACACTAAAAATGCAGCCGGTGGAAAGTGGCGAAAAACATCAAAAATAATAAAAATGCAGCCGCCCGAAAATGGCCAAACCGGCCGAAAATACTAAAAAAATGCAGCCGCACGAAAATAGCCAAAACAGCCGAAAATAATAAAACTGCAGCAATCTGAAGATGGCAAAAACGGCCGAAAATAATAGAAATGCAGCCGCCTGAAAATAACCAAAAAGGCCGAAAATGATAAAGATGTACCCGCCGAAAAATTACACCAAAGGACCGAAAATAATAAAAACGCAGCCTCCTCAAAATAACCATAATGGCCGAAAATAATAAAAATGCAGCCACGCAAAAATGGCCAAAAGCGGCCGAAAATAATAAAAATGCAGCTGCGCTAAAATGACCGAAATGGCCGAAAATAACGATAATGCAGCCGCCCGAAAATGGCCAAAACAGCCGAAAAAAATAAAAATGTAGGCGCCCGAAAATGGACAAAAACGGCCGAAAATAATCATAATGCAGCTGTCTAAAAATGTCCAAAAGGGCCGAAAATAACAAAAATGCAGCCACCGGAAAATGGCCAAAACGGCCAAGAAAAAAAACAAAATGCAGGGGCCAAAACGGCGGAGAATAATAATAATGCAGCCATCTGAAAATGGCCAAAACAGCCGAAACTAGTATAAATCCATCCGGCCAAAAATGGCGAAAACGGCCGAAAAAACTAAAAATGCAGCCGCACGAAAATAGCCAAAACAGCCGAAAACAACAAAAACACAGCTGCCCAAAAATGGCCAAAACGGCCGAAAATAATCGAAATGTAGCCGCCCGAAAATGGCCAAAACAACCGAAAATAATAAAAATGCAGCCGCCCAAAAATGGCCACACCGGCCGAAAAGAATAAACATGCAGCCGCCAGAAAATGGCTACAGAGACGGAAATTAATAAAAATGTAGCCGCCCAAAAATGGTCAAAACCGGCCGAAAATAAAAATGCACCAATCTCAAAATGGCAAAACGGCCGTAGAATAATATAAATGCAGCTGCCCGAAAATGGCCAAAACAACCGAAAATAATAAAAATGCAGCCGCCAAAAATGGCCACAAAAGCCGAAAAGAATAAACATGCAGCCGCCAGAAAATGGCGACAGAGACGCGAAATGATAAAATGTGACCGCCCAAAACTGGCCAAAACGGCCGAAAAAAATAAAAATGCACCAATCTGAAAATGGCAAAACGGCCATAAAATAATTTTAAAGCAGCTGACCAAAAATGGCCAAAAGGGCCGAAAATATTATAAATGCAGCCGGCATTATAAAGGCACCCATCTGAAAAAGGCAAAAACGGCTGTAAACTAATATAATGCAGCCGCCTGAAAATGGCCCAAACGATCGAAAAAAAGAGGAAGAATGCAGGAGGCCGAAAATGGACAAAACGGCAAAAATATTAAAACAGCAGTCGCAGGAAAATGGCGAACAACATTGAAAACAATAAAAATGTAGGTGCCGAAAAATGGCCAAAACGGCCGAAAATAATATAACTGTAGCCGCCCGAAACTGGCCAACACGGCCGAAAATAATAAAAATGCAGCCGCCCAAAAATGGCTGAAAACGGCGAAAAAAATAAAAATGATGGGACCCCGAAACGGCCAAAACAGCCGAAAATAATGAGAATGCAGCTGTCTGAAAATGGCGAAAACGGCCGTTAAATAATATAAATGCCGCCCGAAAATGGCCAAAATGGCCGAAAACAATAAAAATGCAGCCGCCAGTCCTCTGCACACCCCATGCCCGAGGCCTTTCCCCCACCCAATCCACAGCAGCGCCAGCTCTTCCGCCCACGCGCCTCGCACCGCTTCACGCTCCCCTTCCCCGCTCCCATCCCACCCTGTGACCCCGGCCCTGACGCGCCCCTTCACAAAGTTGGGAACTGTGACGCGGTCCACCTCGGCACAAACTGTTACACCCAGGCGTCAATGGAAGGACTGGGACACGCTTGCCCTTAAAGGGGGCGTGAGGGGCACAACCCCTCTGTTGTGTGCCAGCCTGCCCTGCCTACCGTGTCTGTCCTCCCGCAACGCTCCAGCCTGCCTATACCCGCCAGGAATTGCCTCAGACCACTTTTCTAACCGGTGGCCATTTGGCAATCAGACTTTACCCTCCCCTTGGACCCCCTCCCCCTCAAGCGCATCAAGCGCATAAAGCATAGAGGAGAGAAGATAGCTGCCCGCAGAATGTAAATAAGCATGCGAGCAGCCGGACGGCATCGGCACCAGGGGCTTTAGGTATTCACGCGCGTACGACACCGGACCCGAGCCGTCTTCAACTTCCACAGAGAGACATACCAAGGCCAAGTTGTTGCACTGTGTGCATACTGCACACGAAGAGGTCGAGATACTCACCCAAGAATACCTTTCATCTGACTAGTTCCACAGCAAAGCCCACATGAGAACGACGAAACTGCCTTCGAATTGGTACTCCACTGTCCCTATGTGATGTGGTCTGGGGGGGATGAACGCCATACCACAAACTCCTCAAGGTCCGGGGGGATTGACATGTGTATCCTACGAACAAAGCGCAAAATGCAGTAGTTCCGCGGCCGAAGTTGTATCAACACATACTAGGCTCACGGTGGCCGTTTGACATTTGGCAACAAACATGGGAGAGGCATGAACGCGGTGAAGGGGGCTGAGTTACAACCATAATCCCGACCGAAGGAAAGATTGGCCCGGTTTCCTCCATAGCACTGGAAGGTTGAGTCGAAGACAAAGGACAGTTAGGTTCCCCGCAGGTACTGAAACCACTGAAGCAGAGCTCAGGGCAGCCTTGGGTTCCTTGAAGGTACTTCCTTAGCACTTGCCCCAGCAGCGATCACGGTAGATGCTCCGGCTTCCTTTGTCACCCAGCATGGCTACATCACCCCTGCTAAAAACCCCCAGTATGGAACCAAAAACTTGTCAAAGGGGCCAAAAGTAGGGTCTGAGTATTTGGCAACATCCAAAACTTCGCACTACATGCGCAGTGTGTGCGCACTGCGTGCACGGCATTCCCCAAGAAATGCCCCAGCATGTACAGCAAGGTGTCCCCGCCCCGTTGTCCCACAGCTGTTGGCGGCCTAGAGGGGCCACCTCCTTGGTTCGTGCAAGCCCAGATGTGCATGGACAATGGTTCCTTGTCTGTGCCGGGGGGGGGGGGGGCACATTGCCTGGGCTTGCACACCGCCTGCTTTGGGGGTGTTTCCAATGGCATACCCATTGTCTGGGTGTGTCGTCAGTGGCTGTATCTTGGATTTGACGCAGTTATTCAGTCCGAAGGAGAGTCTGCGTGAGGATCCACGTCCAGCGTCTGAAGCTAGATACAAGGTTTGAAACCCCATCTGATGCAGAGTTCGCCTCCTCACCACACACACAAGCGCACCACGTGGCCGCACGCTGTGTCGCACCCGACTGAGGCCACTCCATACCCTAGGAGCGGGCGACGAGGAGAGAAAAATCACCACCGTTATAGGACTCGTTCCCCAGAGAGCCGGGGTGCAAGAACAACGGCAAGAGAGGAAGCTAGTAAGAGCAGGAACCTGCAGGGCGAGAGCAGAAGTGGGAGAACCCCGAATCAAGAGCGGCAGCATGAATGAGAGGGTAGGAGAGCGAGGTGGAGGGAGAGGGAGGGAGGGAGAGGGAACAACAGGGCGCTATGGAGCTGGAGCATGAGCGAGGGAGGACTGCAGCGGCTGGCACTGAAAGTGTCAAGGCAGATATCAGTCGTGCTGTCGAGGTGCCGATACAAACTTTGACTGATCTTTTGCTCGACTTTGAAGGATCTACTCAGCTCCATGAATTGCACGGAACAGGGATGAATATAGGGGGGGGGGCACCCCCCCCCCCCCCCAGATGACGAAATGACGATTACCAAATGCCGGCCAACCAAAGTACAGTGCAGTCACAGCCCTGGGTCCCTCCTCCCTGACACACAAAACAAAGCACTGCACGTAGGTCATTGCTGCAACCCAAAAAACAATGTGAACAGTGCTTTACGCGTTCTTTTTGACGCATCCTCAGAGCTGGATGAGTCAATGGACGAACTGGATGACTGGCTGCTACTGGAAGATGAATCTGCATCAGGAGGGGCACCAGGCCTGAACATCTCCTCCAAGGCATTGTCATTGCAAATCAGAAAAGCACAAACCTTGCGCTTTTTGCACTTGTAGCTGCGAACCTTGCGCTTATTACCTCGAAAGCACCCGCGGTCCCCAGTGACGGCTGCTGCCCATGCAGAAGCTGCACAAGCAACGTCGTATTCATCTGCAGCATGGAAGCGGGCCGGCCAGCCAACCAAGCAGGCCACAAGAGGGCGAGGGGTAAGGGATCAAGCGATGGATAAGGTATAACGGGAGGAAGCCATTCCTTCCCACAGGATTGTCGTTGACTGTGCTTGATGTGTGGTTGAGCTGCGCAGCATACAGCATAAAAGTAATGATCACTGACGGGTCGTGGCCACCGCGTTGTCCAGTTCCGCAAAGATGCGATCTTGCTGCGCACTGTAGGCGGACGCGCCCTTGGCTGCGGCGGGACAATCCCTCAAAAAGGGTCCGATTCTCATACAAATGCCGCAAGAGGGCCGCCGCTTGCGGCACCGAGTGCGTCCCTGGGGACACGAAGTTCGCCATGTCGGCATTGACCACGTCCACTACGGCGCTTACAGACAGAGGCTACATCGTGCGCGCACGGTGCGCACACAGTGCGTGCATGGTGCGCACCCCTCAAACGGACCCTCAGAAAAAGGCACTGGACAGCAACATTGGCACCAAGAAAACACCCGGGAAATGGGCATCTCATCAGTCTCTTGTAGTCTGAGTTGAATCAGAAGAACCCTGATGGCACGTTTGACAGAATGTCAAGTTACAGGAGCATGTACAATGCAATCCTCAGGGCATGTAGGGTGAAATGGGGCACCAGCTCAGCAACACGGGGCAAGGGGCAACAACAAAGCAGCACAATGGTGTCAGTTAAATTGTCTGAATAAAAAGAGGTGCATGGTGTTCGCACAGTGTGCGCGCTCCCTCTAAGGGATGGGGCTGTCACTTGGTTGACGGTTGGGAGCTAGCCACCCCCCCCCCCCCACACACACAGACAATCAATGGAGCAGAACTATAAAAGGTCATTGCGGTTATCCTCCACTATCATCAATTTCATGTTCAGCAGGCAGGTTGCACTGATTCTTAATATGCTTTTGAAGGAGTACAAGGCAATGGTTGGGTGTCAGCCCCGGGCCCGCTCACCCATGTTGACATGCGGGCCTAGCTGATGGGCCTGCTGTTCCAGGTAGGTAATGGATCAAGATCCCTAGTCACACTGAGATTCCAGGAAATGAATGAGCTGACAGCTTAGCAGAACAAAGACGCAGGTCTTCACCGCTGTAGCACAATGTACGCTAACCCCGAGTTCCCCCACAAACCCCACTATGCTCGCCGCCTGCGCAATGGGAGGGGGGAGTCACAGCTGGTCCACAGGTGAATTGAACTTAGGTCAGTGTGCGAGTCCGATGTAGCAGCCCCATACCCTTAGGGAGTCGAGTGCGTTCAGGGGAGGATCAGCCACACGTGAAATCACTCCAAAGACGTTTGTTTGCCCTGACCCTCGTGGACGGGGATGAACAATCTCGATTGCAGACACAATTCATGCTGACATTCAATGATTGTCACGCATGTCGTCCATTGAGTCCCCGCAGGCTGCGGATGCGTCTCATTATGTGACAGAAATTATTTATCACAGATTTGATAAAGGAATGCTAGAGGTAAGTTGTGTTTTCTCAGCGCTGGCGGACCGACTGAGGGACGCAACGGGTGCCAGGTCCAGTTGTGTGAACCTACCACCTCCTGCACTATTTGCCTCCTTACCCCTCGACCTGACCGTGAACAAAAGGGCCGGGCCGATCAAGTGCCAGCCCTAAGCACAGGTCTGTTGATAGCGTTAAGGACAATGTAGTAGAACGCAGGTCAGCTGTTTTGGCCAAAAAAAAAACGGCGAAACCAGAACAATGGCGCAATCAGACGATAGCTGTATGATCAATTCACCTATGAGAATTGCCGAATATTGCTGCACCACCACCACTTAAGATACCCCCCCACAAAATTAAGGTACCCCTCTCTAGGATCCCCTGGGACTGAGTAGATAAAATACCCCCCTAAGTACCCCCCTTCGGTGAAACCCCCACAATCAAAGCATGGCAAGGCACTGTGGAACAAGGAAGTTGCTGTACTGAAAGGTGTGCCTCAGTGTTGTTATGCATCTGCAGATAAGAACTTGTGAA
Organism: Eutreptiella sp. 'Long Island Sound 2002'; assembly: GCA_964036045.1. Taxonomy (NCBI): domain Eukaryota; phylum Euglenozoa; class Euglenophyceae; order Eutreptiales; family Eutreptiaceae; genus Eutreptiella; species Eutreptiella sp. 'Long Island Sound 2002'. Next base: position 6,264,698 of record OZ038398.1, on the reverse strand, counting down.
TGCCAAGTTGCTTTTACTTGTTGGCAGGTCGTTCCTCAGATCATCATCATTTGCATAACAACGGGCTTGGGTGGGATGTCAGCATGGCAATCAGTACACTCACTTAAGTTACTAAAAATGCGCAAACAAGTGCTGCCCGTGCGCAAAGAAGTGCTGCCCGTGCGCAAAGAAGTGCTGCCCCTGCGCAATGAAGTGCTGGCCGTGCGCACTGAAGTGCTGACCGTGCGCAAAGAGGCGGTGGTGGCACCACCCCACATGCCTCAAGGACTTGCAGAGGCAACCAGGATGCTCGAGCCATGCGTTGTAGCATGTTGCTTGGAGCCTAGCATGGAGGTTCTGTTCAAGATTTGCACCCAAACATGTCACACACGCCTTAGAGGGTATGGGTAGGGGTATGGGTTGGACTCCTATGCCAGGCCACCTGCGTGCTAGGCTCATAGCCACATGGAACGCAATTCAATTCCATAGAGCATAAAATGTCCTCTCTCCATAGCGACCGGAGGCTTTCGGCCTTTGGCCTCCTCCCCCTCCCCCTGCTGACAGTTGCTGCATTCCTTGCCAGAGGAGCATAATTATTCGGACTGCACACTACAAACCCCCAGCAATGGTGTATGCTTTCGTAGTTGTACGGTTGGCTGGCACGTGTGATACATGCTTGGTGCTAGGAGGTGCAACAGCAAAATTCAATGATTGCTGATGCTGCGAGTGCTGCGCGAAAAGCGAACTACATTTCGTTTCCAATAAAACGCTGTTTCCCGTGGCAGTGCTATTCAGCTCAGGTACTTGTTCCCCAGAACTCCATTCCAATGCCTTATTAGCAGCATGGCTCTGCCTTACTAGCGTGGCCCAATCAAAAACCAAAAGCATGATGGATGCAGCAACCTCCATCCATGCTTCAGAGTGCAACATCGGATTTGGGACTAGTGCTCCAAGTATCATGTGTGCGGGGCACTAGAAACGGTCCACCACGCTCTACAATCCTGTCATTTTCATATTCTTGTCTTTGACACTGTGGAACATGTTGGGAGTGCTTTTATTCCTTTCCAATGTTGAACAGAGGGTATCTCCGGGAGAAATTCATCAAAGTCGTCCTGAGATCCATTGCATTCGGAAGAACGACAGTCTTCTCATGCTGAGGATTGCTGCTGGACATTCTCAGTGTGATCAAATAACAAGTCTGAAGCGGGGTGTTTTATTATCAATGGCTTTTCCTCCTCGGCGACTGGATCAGGTTCACTTGAGGTGTCCTTCAAAGCGTGCTGTTGTTGAATAGGCTCTGTAAGATCCTTGCGTTGTTGACAATTCTGCTTTTGATTGGCAGACTCTGATTTTCTGCAATGTGTGCGCAACCGTTTCCTATACGTCTAATCCCCTCACTTGAGCATCTAGAAGAATGCACTAAGGACCCTTGAACGTCTGTTATCAAATCCCGACACACCGTGCCTGAGACGTGCCTGGGCATATACCCTCTAAATGCACCCTGACAGGGCAAAGAGCAGACTCTACAGTGTGGACATGATTGACTTCTTCAAGCGCCGGTTTCGATTCGAATCATCATGAAAGCATCCTGTTCGGCTCTTGCTTCTGAGTGTAGGAGGGAATGCTTGCTGTGATCAGAGTGCATACAGGTGTTGGACCCCTTTTCCAGTCAGCAGTCAGACAACCAATCAGTCATGCAATTAAGTCTTAAGTCAACCAATAATACATCCACACACCCTGCATTGACCACTGCAAGTAGCAGCGGTTCTCTTTCATTTTTCTTGGCAATATATCAAGCCTAATCCTCTGGTTTGATATAGTTAGTGCCTTTTTTTGCATCTTATGTTTTTTATATCACAAAAGGAAATGTAAATAGCGGCTGGCCTTCGAGGAACCTCGCAGTGTGAGCATTGATTGTGTTCTTTGGCGAGGGACCGCCATCCATCAAAAAAGAGGTCGCAGAAAGTCCAGCACGCTGACCTGGAGGGTGTTGTTGCACGGTGCACGCATGGTGCAGCCTTTCTGAAGTTTCCGGAGATTTTACGCGGTGAAGAGGCCCACTGCAAACAACTGTGGCAGGTGTTCACCTATGCTTATGGGTGGTCAGCAGAGGAAAAACTTAGGAAATATTTTTTACTAAGTTCTGAAACTTAGTTTAAAAAAAATTGCAAAAACATTTTTTACTAAATTTTACCATGGACCCCCTTAAGGGTAATGAAAATGCTTGGGAATCGTTGCTGTGCATTATGTGTGATGCAATCCAAACAGTTCCGCAGGTGATACTTCTGTTTCTGCATGGTATCCTTGCTGACGGTCTGTGATTTCATTACATCAAATAGGTCAGAGTTAGTGCTGGTATGCCATATGTTGAAATCTGATGATGACTAGATAGACACTTTGCGCTTGCAGGTGGTGGCAACGAATCTACACTTTGCAACATGTCTTTTTTGGTAACCGTCAGGTATGTCACAATTTCTATTAACTGTGACAATAGCCGTGACAGCTCCAACCACAACAGTTTGCTCTGCACAATCTACGGTCATTGAATTCAGTCCGTCTTCATGTAATTAAAAGCAAAGAATATTCATCAAATGTTTTTCATCAAATATAAATCTAGTATTGTGAATTTGCCTCAATCCTCAATCCTGTTTTTGTTGTCATCCAGAGCATATTTTTCGTTCTTGTAGCTTCGAAACAACTACGCACAGTCCTACTCGACGAAACATCCATTTTGGTCTGGCGTCGAAAGGCGCTCTCTGACAATGGATTCAAATCAATGGTACATCTGTTTGACACATTCATGGCTGGTGTATGCGAGTCCTCGTCCGATAAGCGTCCTTTTGGAGATTTTTCGCGTTCAGGGATGCAGAAATTAACCTTCGACTGCAGAGATCTGGAGCGACAAGAAGAGGAGAGGAGAAATGACACTAACTTGCCCATCAGCAGATATTGGAAACTAGGAGCGATGCAGTGTGAAGGTTGAATGCCATGAGTAGGGTCCACGGAGTAAATATCCATAATGATCCGTTGGGTGACAGTCAACCGTAGTTAGAAAACCCAGTACATAAATCCTTTCAGGCTAGATTGTCAACCTTGCAAAAAACCTTCAGGTGCACACTTCAAGGCGGACAACATAAGCAACAGCAGTGGACGTACAGTTCAACAGTGAACTTGTATCATAGCCGATTGTACTCATTGTGCAGTAGTCAAGGCTTCGCATATCTACTACACTTCCAAGATGCGACAACCCTTTTCGAGTGCCAGCTTGCTCTACCTCGGAGGATCGTCAGCCATGAAATGAGTTGCTGAAAAAGGCCAAAGAAAAGAAAACCACGGCCCAAAGCATCAAAACAGAAAATGCACATGAACGACGAGATGAATCAGGCACCATTCCAAAGGAAGTATAGAGATGCCAGCGGTTGCACTGTGGTGGGGGAATACGCAACGCCAGATGCGGCGCCGGTGGGGCGCAGCAATAACAATCATGCAACAAAATATAGACTAAAAATGGGGCACATCAGTGGCTGAAGTGACAGCAGCCAAATCTTCCACCTTGTAGACAAGGGTGGCCCTAGGGGAGGGGCATAGTGTACATCGTCGAATGTCTCCGTAGTTTTATGCCGCTTGACGCAACCAGGGCCCCCGCTGCCGCCGCCATCACCACCATATTCGCGACCGTCACCCCTCACCGGCCCAACCATAGGACAGCATGCGTGTGTTCCAGCACGCAGCCGGCAGCACTTCACACAACCACCAGATGGGACCCCACCCTGTGAGGCAGCATGATCCTGCAAAACACAGTGTGCCGAATCAGGACCGCCCAAGAGGAACACGAGGAAGAATGAACTCTCAAGTTCTCATCTGAATTTTCCTTCCATGTCAAGGCCTTCTGTTGTATTTGGTCGAAAATTTCCTCGCTAAAATCTTTTAAAAATCAATAGCAATTTATTTTCAGTTCGCCAATGCCTAAGCCACCTTCTTCTCGTTTCCGAGGTACTTGAGATGGCTCAACATCTTGCCATAGGCGGAGTACAAAGAGGGCTCGCTTTGGTAAGGAACGCCGTACTCCTCGCAAGTCTTTTGGACAACGTCCTGGATATGAGCGTAATTGGTGTGGCAAATGCTAGGGAAAAGATGGTGCTCAATCTGATGCGATAGACCTCCGCTGAAGTGATTCCAGAACCACGATCCAGGACTCCAGTTCACACTCGTTTGGCATTGAACGGCCGCCCAGTCGTTGTAGGGGACATCCTTCACGTTTCCGCCGTTGGCCGCCTTCTTGGCTTCGGCACGGGTCTGTTCCATGGGCGTGCGGCCCGAAACGGTGGTGGGCTTGAACTCCACGTCCTTGGAAAGTCCCAGCGATTCACCCTTCTTGCCAAAGGAGACTCCCTCAATGACGTGATTGACAATGAACATGGTCGCCAGAAGCTCACCGCAGGCAAAGTGGCCGATAAGGAAAAGGCCAAGGCCACCAAGAATGCCGTGGAAGTAGCAGGGCACAGCCAGCATATATCCGATCGAAAGCACCTTCATCGACCAAAAGCGCAAGACATTCAGAATAGAATTGTATCGGCACTTGGCATCGATATGGTACAATCTCTGGGTGGTGGCGACCTCGATATCCTGCTGGAACACCTTGGCTAGCGTCATGAACGCGAAGAGAACGGGCGCGTACAGGTGCTGATAGCGATGGTACCACTCAGCCTTGTGGTATGGGTGCATGCGCATGAGAGGGAAGGAGGAGAAGACATCTGGGTCGGACTCCTGGTCCTTGTCTTCCATCGGGCAGTCGTCGCCAGCTTCCTTCCTCTTTTCTTCGTCCACGTCAAGAACGTTGGTGTAGGGATGATGGCCGAGCATATGTTGGATTTCCCACGTGAAACCTGACGCCCCAATCATGTCCAGAGTCCAGCCCGCCACCTTGTTCAGAGCCGGGCTGGTCGAGAAGGCGCCATGGTTTCCATCGTGCTGGATGCAAGTGCCGATGAAGGCGGCGAACACTCCCATGGACACGGACCAGAGCGATGCGGCCCAGTAGGTCTCGTTCACAGACATCTTGTAGAGGCTGAACCAGAATCCTGCCAGGAGGAATACTGCCTTGACCCAGATCTCATACCCTCCCCTTCGCGGCAGGTTGAGCTTGTCCAACCTCTCAACAACGCGGGCGCGCAGGGTCTTGTAAAAGTCAGAATCCCACGAGTAGAAGGAGGAGGGCAGCTCCCCGTCCTTCATCTTTCCCACCTGGAGCTTGTCGAGGATGGAGGTGGGGACACCGCGGGGATGGTAGGTCTCGAAGAGGACTGTGGCATCCTTCCCTGCGGCAAGGAGGATGATGTCGCCGCCAGGATGACGTCGGGCGAACTCCGTGATGTTGATGACCCTCCCGTGGACAGCAGCCCACGCATCCTGGGGGACATTGTGAGAACGAAGCTCATCCCGAGAGATGAGGCGGTTCTTGTCGAGACTCTTGTCGGTAGCGGCGGTGTCGGCCGCCTTGGTTGACTGCATCTCTCCTCTGCACATGGTTTCTAGAGTTAGATATGGGTGTGGAGGGGGGTGATTTCTCGAACAGCCGGTGAAAACATTGGATGCACATGGATGTACCCCCTGCCCCCTTGAGATTCCCCCCCACAGGTTGTCACTGCCCCCAACCTGGGCCATGAGCAACGGATACAGAGCTCGCATATACCCCCGTGACACAGGCATATGGTCATAGCCACAATTCTCAGTTCATTGTTTGTCTTGCCGCACAGCAGCAGAAACCAGACTGGTCCCAAATATTGCCTTGAGGTCACCGTGCAAGGCGGCTATCGAATGTTTCATGGGTCGTCGGAGTCAGCTCGTCCCCCTCCCCCGGGTGCCGGTTAGCCATAAACCTTGCATCCGAGAGTTCAACCCCTACCTTATTTTCACAAAACAAAAGCAACGGCTCTGTGGCAGGCCGGCCGGGACTCGAACCTGTGATATGTGGCGTGTGTGTGCAGTGTATGTCCGGTATGCTACATCGCCGTCACCTTGTAACGGGTCTCGACCTTACCTACCAGCTTGGTGGCCTCTGGATGGTTGCTGTTGTTTCCTGGTGGCCTCTGGATGGTTGCTGTTATTTCCTGATGGCCTCTGGATGGTTGCTGTTATTTTCTGGTGGCCTCTGGATGGTTGCTGTTATTTCCTGGTGGCCTCTGGATGGTTGCTGTTATTTCCTGGTGGCCTCTGGATGGTTGCTGTTATTTCCTGGTGGCCTCTGGATGGTTGCTGTTATTTCCTGGTGGCCTCTGGATGGTTGCTGTTATTTCCTGTTGGGCTCTGGATGGCTGCTGATATGACCTGATATGACCACTGTCCATCTGCCCACGCCTCTCCTTCTGCTGTGAACATCGGCGGTCTTGAGGACCTAAAGAGAACGCAGTGTCAGTTCACACCACGTCTCATCTTTGTTGCGCATCCACACTGCATGCAGCGCGCAGAAAACCCACCCCTCCTGCAGCCCATGCGTGGTGCACACATTTTGACACATCGCATCCTTAAACTTGAAGGAAATATTTGGTACCAGGCAGGTGGTAGGCTAAAACCACCTAGTTTTGCATCCCAAGTGGTCTGGGGTGACTTTTTGAAACAAACACTTTTGACGTGTTTTGCAGCGGTGCTGGGTCAATAAAGGCAAGCAACTCCTCAATCGGGCTTATGGGGAATTTCCATTGGCCAAAACAAGCATGAGTGTTGGTTGTCAAGGAAAGGTGGGAGAGTGAAGTGAGAAAGTGGTCCTGTTGACAAAAGCATTTGAGGCCCTTCCATGGAGCTGGTGTTGAATGTTTCTCTGCCAAACGGAAAAAGAAGTGTTCGCATGCTATGCGTGAAAGAAAGGGTTATCGAAAGCACAGAGAACCACAGACCTGTTGAAAAAAACTCACAGATGCATAAACTAATTGTCTACACACGCCGCAGACTTGAGGCATCCATTCTTGTTGACTCCCGGGGCAGGCTAAGTGGGCCACAGGGGTTCTCGTGTGGCTGGAAAGGGCTGGGAACGACACGGGGATCAATGGTTGGTACCGATTGACTGAATGTCTCCACCAAAGACAAATTCAGCCCTGGGCTGGGAACGACATAACTGATCGCAAGCAATATCAGCATCCGATCATCCCAGCCCAACTGTCACATGCTTTGTTCATTGGAGCACCATGCGTTAAGCTTCAGGTGCACACTTCAAGGGGGAAAACATAAGCAACAGCAGTGGACGTACAGTTCAACAGTGAACTTGTATCATAGCCGATTGTAATCATTGTGCAGTAGTAGTGGCTTCGCATATCTACTACACTTCCAACATGCGACAACCCTTTTCGAGTTCCAGCTTGTTTTACCTCGGAGGATCGTCAGCCATGAAATGAGTTGCTGAAAAGGGCCAATGAGACGACTGTATCTGGAGTTGGTAACCTTTGGCATAAAGCATCAAAACAGAAAATGCACATTAATGAGGAGGTAAAGCAAGCACCATGACAAAAGAAAAATATAGAGACGCCAGAGGTTGCACTGTGGTGCAGGAAAGCGCAACGCCAGATGCGGCGCCGGTGGGGCGCAGCAATAACAACCATGCAAGGGTATAGATCATTGGCTGGAGTACCATTAGCCAGTTAATGCACCTTGTAGGCAAGGGTGGCCCTAGGAGAGGGGCATAGTGTACATCGTCGTATAACTCTGTAGTTTTGTGCCGCTTGACGCAACCAGGGCCCCCACCGCCGCCGCCATCACCACCATATTCGCGACCGTCACCCCTCACCGGCCCAACCATAGGACAGCATGCGTGTGTTCCAGCACGCAGCCGGCAGCACTTCACACAACCACCAGATGGGACCCCACCCTGTGAGGCAGCATGATCCTGCAAAACACAGTGTGCCGAATCAGGACCGCCCAAGAGGAACACGCGTTGTATTTGGTCGAAAATTTCCTCGCTAAAATCTTTTAAAAATCAATAGCAATTTATTTTCAGTTCGCCAATGCCTAAGCCACCTTCTTCTCGTTTCCGAGGTACTTGAGATGGCTCAACATCTTGCCATAGGCGGAGTACAAAGAGGGCTCGCTTTGGTAAGGAACGCCGTACTCCTCGCAAGTCTTTTGGACAACGTCTTGGATATGAGCGTAATTGGTGTGGCAAATGCTAGGGAAAAGATGGTGCTCAATCTGATGCGATAGACCGCCGCTGAAGTGATTCCAGAACCACGATCCAGGACTCCAGTTCACACTCGTTTGGCATTGAACGGCCGCCCAGTCGTTGTAGGGGACATCCTTCACGTTTCCGCCGTTGGCCGCCTTCTTGGCTTCGGCACGGGTCTGTTCCATGGGCGTGCGGCCCGAAACGGTGGTGGGCTTGAACTCCACGTCCTTGGAAAGTCCCAGCGATTCACCCTTCTTGCCAAAGGAGACTCCCTCAATGACGTGATTGACAATGAACATGGTCGCCAGAAGCTCACCGCAGGCAAAGTGGCCGATAAGGAAAAGGCCAAGGCCACCAAGAATGCCGTGGAAGTAGCAGGGCACAGCCAGCATATATCCGATCGAAAGCACCTTCATCGACCAAAAGCGCAAGACATTCAGAATAGAATTGTATCGGCACTTGGCATCGATATGGTACAATCTCTGGGTGGTGGCGACCTCGATATCCTGCTGGAACACCTTGGCTAGCGTCATGAACGCGAAGAGAACGGGCGCGTACAGGTGCTGATAGCGATGGTACCACTCAGCCTTGTGGTATGGGTGCATGCGCATGAGAGGGAAGGAGGAGAAGACATCTGGGTCGGACTCCTGGTCCTTGTCTTCCATCGGGCAGTCGTCGCCAGCTTCCTTCCTCTTTTCTTCGTCCACGTCAAGAACGTTGGTGTAGGGATGATGGCCGAGCATATGTTGGATTTCCCACGTGAAACCTGACGCCCCAATCATGTCCAGAGTCCAGCCCGCCACCTTGTTCAGAGCCGGGCTGGTCGAGAAGGCGCCATGGTTTCCATCGTGCTGGATGCAAGTGCCGATGAAGGCGGCGAACACTCCCATGGACACGGACCAGAGCGATGCGGCCCAGTAGGTCTCGTTCACAGACATCTTGTAGAGGCTGAACCAGAATCCTGCCAGGAGGAATACTGCCTTGACCCAGATCTCATACCCTCCCCTTCGCGGCAGGTTGAGCTTGTCCAACCTCTCAACAACGCGGGCGCGCAGGGTCTTGTAAAAGTCAGAATCCCACGAGTAGAAGGAGGAGGGCAGCTCCCCGTCCTTCATCTTTCCCACCTGGAGCTTGTCGAGGATGGAGGTGGGGACACCGCGGGGATGGTAGGTCTCGAAGAGGACTGTGGCATCCTTCCCTGCGGCAAGGAGGATAATGTCGCCGCCAGGATGACGTCGGGCGAACTCCGTGATGTTGATGACCCTCCCGTGGACAGCAGCCCACGCATCCTGGGGGACATTGTGAGAACGAAGCTCATCCCGAGAGATGAGGCGGTTCTTGTCGAGACTCTTGTCGGTAGCGGCGGTGTCGGCCGCCTTGGTTGACTGCATCTCTCCTCTGCACATGGTTTCTGGAGTTCGATATGGGTGTGGAGGGGGGTGATTTCTCGAACAGCCGGCGAAGAACCCACATTGCATGCGCACGGATGCAACCCCTGCCCCCCTTGAAATCCCCCCCCCCCAAATGTCATGACGGCCCCCCGCGCGGGGGGGGGAATGGTAGCACTGTAGAACTGTAGCATTTTCAGTATGACCTATAGAAAGATTTGGTATATACACACTCTGCCACAACCCCCCAATGTTTGCCCTCCCCCTCCCCCCGCCGGTACTGGGCCAAAGGCCCCCAATGTGCAAGAATATGTACATTTTACATTGAATGGCAGTGCATTTTTTTTTGACTGACTCCAGAAGTTCAAAGAGTACTCAAGACTGTGCTTGGGAAAGTGGGCGTCTCTAGCATATGATACTCCACCTGTACGGGGCCAAAGGCCCCCAATATGCAAGAATATGCAGACTTTACATTAAATGCCGCTGCATTACCCCATACACGGCGTGAGGTGACCAAGCAACCAGCCCACTGCAGATTTACCCATACACACCATAGGAATTGCGGTCTGTAGTTAGTAAACACTGTTTGCCCCCAGTAGACACGGTCTGCTAATTGTAGACACTGTCGGAATGTTTTAGACGCGAAGTGCCAATATTTGGGAAGGGGGCCAAAAACAGTCCGCTAATTTCGTTTACCCGTGCAAATGGGCATGGCGGTCTATAGTTTGTAGACACTGTCTACCACAAGTAGGCGTTGTCAGCTAAACATACACACCGTCTACATGTGATAGATGCAAAGAGCCAATAGTGGGTCCCTTCCCCATAAAAACCGGGCGCTAATGGCGTTTACCCGTACACAGGAATGTACGCCCCACCCCCCAAGGCGGAGGGGATGGCAGGGGAGGGGGTATTTAAAAGGGTGGGGGGGGGGGGGTAAATGGCAGATTCACTCATTGGTGTGGCAGTACCAAGGTAGCTCTCCTACTACGTAGTAGTCTCAGCTCTCGGTGTCGCATGCTCGCCGCCTCACCGCATGCATCACTAGAGCACATGTACGTGTAACAATGGACTTGAATGAATCAAATTATTGGCGAAACCATACCACATCGGCCTTGTCTGCTACCTACTTCAATGTACATGTAGGCGGAATTTCCTTACAAGTAGCATCTACAATGCTAGGTAGTACTAGAGGCCTACGTGAAATACCAGTACGTACAGCGGTGGGCCTAGTACTTTCATCACCGCACCACAGCACCACGTGCATCGATTGACCGACTCACTCGACGCGACACGTCCGGCACGCACTCGCCTCACTCGACCCGGCCCTACTATCCCCAGGCACAGGCAATTCACTTGCCTTGTCCACGGGTGTCCTTCTTAGCCATAGATGAAGAAAGAAAATGAGGGGGGCATGCATTGAGCTTCAAGCCTACGGAAGATTGGGAGCACCCTTCCCCTTCACGCAACCCCTTATCACCATTCACAACACTAAACCTGGATGAACATTCCGTTTCCTAAGTTGTTCCTCACACCACAAGAGCCTAAGACGGGCACTAAAGGAGTTGGAGGACCCCAACTTGGTGTAGCTGAGACCACAAATATTGCCACAAATCATACTATGCCTCTTTGGAGGCCCCAACAATGTCTTTGACCCATTTTGCCTAGACAACTTTTTTTTGACATACATTTGGGCCCATCAACAAGGCATATGATCACTTTCACAAATCAAGCCAAGGTGGGCTCTAAGTCGGCTACAAAACCTAGGTAGGATCGCTTGGCCGGACCACAACAGTAACAAGTAACAGATTCGGAATGGTCCACCATCGTGCGACCCTGTCGGGATCAAAACACTACAATTTGGTGCAAATGACAAGCGTGCTTGCATGTGTGTCAACCACCGGATACTTAGGACAAAACCCATTGAATCTCATTTCTTACTAGTAACAAGTGACATATTCAGAATGGTCCACCATCGATTGAGCCAGTGACCATCCACAAATGGCACAAACTATGCGATCGCCTTTTATAGACACCACCTTTTGGTGCGAAGGATATTGGGGACAAAGCCCGGTGACTTTCGTATTTTCTTGGCCAAAATGAAGCCCTAGGGGCTAGTCTAACACTAGCAAAAAGATTCAAATAGGCCTCCATCGCCTGACCCTATCAAGATCAACAAATGGCACAAACGGCCACAACCAAGGGCCGGGATCAAGAAATGCCATCAAATCAAGGGATTGTGGGATGTGCTCAAGGACCGTGATCAAGGGATGTGGTCACGAGTCGTGCTCAAGGGCCGTGAGCAAGGGCAGTGTTCAAGGCCGTGATCAAAGGTTGTGATCCATGGTCGGTTTCAAGTGTGTCATGGTGAGAATGGTGATGCATGGACGTGATCAAGGGCCACGATCAAGGTTTGTGATCAATGGCCGTGGTCAAGGGTGGTGAGGGAGGGCTGCGATCGAGGGACGTGATAAAGGGCCACGATCAACAGCCGTGATGAAGGATCAAGGGTGGTGATCAAACGTGGTGATCAAGGGTGGTGATGAAGGGCTGTGATGAAGGGCCGTGATGAAGGGCCCTGATTAGGGATGGTCGACAAGGGTGGTGATCAAGTGCCGTGAGAAGGTTGTGATCAAGGGTCGTGCACAGGGGTGGTGATTAGGGGTGGTGGCGGCTGGGGGTCAAGGATCGTGCTACAGGGTCATGGTGGACGGCTGTGATCAAGGGCCCGCATCAAGGACCTTGATCAAGGGTCACGAGCACAGCCCTTGATCACGGCCCTTGATTCCGCTTTTTGATCCACGCAGTTGATCATTGTCCTTGACTACTGCCCTCGATCATGGTCATTGATCATGGCCGACCCTTTGGCACCACCCCTTAGCACAACTCTCGGTCACGGACGTTGATCACAGCCTTTGGTCATGACCATCGAGCACGGCCCTTCATCACGGTCCTTGATCACCACCCTTGATCACTGCACTTGATCACAAAACTTGATTACGACCCTTGATCAGGACCTTTGTTCACGGCCCTGGATCATGACCTCTGAATACAACCCTTGAGTAGGGCCCTTGATCACCACCCTTCATCGCCACCCTTTATCACGGCCCTTCATCGCAGCCCATGATTACGACCCTTGATCGCCAACCTCGATGACCCACCTTGGTCATAGCCCTTGATCATGGCCCTTGATCATAGCCCTTTATCACAACCCTGTAGCGGGACCCTTGATCACGGCCCTTGATCACGGCCCTGGATCACCGCTCTTGATCACAACCCTTGATCATGGCCTTGATCACAAGCCTTGATCACGGCCCTAAATCACGACCCTTTATCATGGCTCTTGAGCACGGACCTTGATTACAGCCCTTGATCACGGCCCCTCATTGCGGCCCTTGATCACGACCCTCTGTCACGGCCCTTGATCACGGCCCTTGAGCACCACCCTTTATCACAACCCTTCATCACGGCCCTCGATTATGAAGCTTGATCTTGACCCTTGATTACAGCCCTTGAAAAAGACCCTTGATCTCCACCCTTGATCACGACCCTTGATCATCGCCATCGATCACGGCCCTGTATCATGCCCTGAATCACGACCCTTTAGTACTCCCCTTTAGCACGACCCTTCGTAACACCCCTTGATCACGGCCTTGATCACGGCCTTTGATGAATGCCCTTGACCAAGGACCTTGATTATAGGCCTTGATCACAGCCCTTGATCATGACCCTTGATTTTTGACCTTGATCAGGGCCCTTGGTTACGGCCCTTGATGACGCTCCTTGCTAGCAGCCCTTAATCATGGCCCTCGATCATAGACCTTGATAGCGACCCGGGATCACAACTTTGATCACGGCCCTTGATCACGACCCTTGGCCACGGCTCTTGTGCACAGCCATTGAACACAACCGTTGATCATAGCCATTAAGCACAGCACTCGATCACGACGCTTGATCACGGCCCTTGATCACAGCCCTTGATGATGGCTGTTCATCACGGCCTACCTCGCTCACCTTGCTACCGTCGCACCGCCCACAACACACACACCCACTCACTCACACGCCTTTCGTCTACCGCAGCACTCCTTCTTCCGTAAAGCAAACACATCACGTTACAGTCTCGGGTGACAAACCAAATGTGTGCCACGCAAAATCAGGGAAGTTAGCTAACACCAACATCATGTATGTATATATATATATATATATATATATATATATATATATATATATATATAGAGGCAACGAAATAACCACAAAAAATCATCAAGCCGCCCTTGATGATGGCCGTTGATCATGAGCCTTGGTCACAACACCTGATCACAGTACCTGATCCTGACCCTTTGTTTAGCACGTCCCTTCATCACGGCCTTTGGCCCTTGATCAGGTTCCTTGATCACAACAGCCTTTCATCACGGCCCTCGAACCCTTTATCATGGCCCTTCATTGCGGCCCTTGATCACGACCCTTGATCATTGCCCTTGAGAAAGGCCCTTGATCATGGCCCTTCGGCACGACACTTTAGCATGACCCTTGATCACGGCCCTTGATCATGGCATGTGGTAACAGCCCTTGATCACGGCATTCGATCTTGGGGGGGGGGGGGGGTTGACTCAAACTGTTCACGAGTACTCAAGATAGTTCTTGGAAAATGGGCGACTCAAGTATATGATACATTGGATCCCTGTTAGACACGGGAACAGGCAGACCCATAGCTCATATACCCTTGATCACATCATTTGATCATGGCCCTTGATTACGGCCCTTGATTACGACCCTTGATTACCACCCTTGATCACGGCGCTTGATGATTGTCCTTATTGTCCTTGATCACGGCCCTTTATCATGGCCCTTGACCGGAGACGAATTTTGACAAGGCATGACTCACCCCATTACAACCATCTCGCAAGCATGTCACGTTGCATTGTTGACCACCGAAACCGCGGTGAGAAGAACAAGGGTCAAACGGGGTCGGGGCGGAACAACGTCATGCCAACCCAAGGGGAAGGCGGCTGCTGGGCTTTGGGTGTTGGAACGGGGGGCAAACTGACTCTACAAATATGACATCCCGTCCGCCTTTATGTGTTGCATGATGGGTCTTTCTGGACATGTGTTGGGTATGTATGTGGCATTGCACTAGTGGGTGTTTTCGTGGTTGAGGACCCCCCCCCCTCCAAGGGCTCTACCTGGAGTCAAGGTGTGGTGTAGGGTTTCTTCGATTCACCCGGTGGTTGAGCAAATGTCCAATGTTGGGGCGGTTTGGATTGTGTGGCGAGTTGTTGATGATGTAGATCGCGGCCCCTACGCAACTGCCTGTGGGGGCCGCAGACACTCCAGACACCGTTGTCTACCGTTGCGACACAAGCTTTTGTGATCGATTGAGGGTGCAAGCTTCGGCTCATCCCCCCACGCCCTCCCCGTACAAAAATGTGTTTAGCAAGGGGTTTGCCGAAACAGACACGAACAACGGTCTCTTTCTTTGTTGTGTATGTTGACTCAGAATGTGGCAAGTGCCCATCAATGTGCCAAACGCATGGGTGTTTCCATTTGTGATGCCCTCTTGCAGCACAGCTTCTGGCACAAGCTACAAAATGTAAGTCACCAACATCTGTCATCTCATATGTTGACATAAAGAAAATTTTCTTCCAACGCCTTCAGCACCGGGAACATGGTACCCCATCAACCCATACCCACAAACCACAACCCACGTGCTTGCAACATCGCATACCGGCAATGCAACCCGGTTGAGTGGTTGATTGATAGTTTGGGTCGATGGATGTTTGAAAACATTGTACCCAGTGCACAACAAGTGACATTGGGACTGTAGTAGACGGCGAGTGTGAAAAGAGCAGCAGATGGAGGTACCAACTTACCTTCAAGGGTTGTGCTCCACGTGCTTGGGGATGATGTGCATCCGGATGTGCTTGTGGCATTGCTCCACGCCCCAGACATGATGCACGTCAACCATGGGTGAGAGCGGAAACATGTGTTGCCCGTGGGTAATAAGCTGTTGTCGTAAGATACATTGCGTAAGTGTCGCCGGAGCAATTTGTTCTTCATCGGCGTACAGATTAAAAGAGAAATTGCACAAGAAGTTGTGGCACCTCTGTGTGGGACATAATAAGTCAACCCCGTCCACACACCACCCAAGTCTGTAGGGATAGGCTTCAGCATTGCAAACTGCAGGGGACACAACACGGTGGCCAAAACTTTCCGCACCATTGTCACCGTGCAATTGTTCATGATGGTCAACTCTCCACTGGATGTTGCCCACTGCCCAACAAGAGTGACGTTGGGACTGTAGTAAATGGTGGGTGTGAAAAGAGTATGAGATGGAGATGCCAACTTACCTTCAAGGGTTGAGCTCTACGTGCTCGAGGATCATGTCCGTCTAGACATGCTTGTGAAACTAATCTAGGCCCAAGATACAGTGCACGTCAACCATGGTTTGAAGGTGCAACCCGTTGTTCCCAGTTGGTGATACGTTGCTATCACAAGATACATAGCGTAAGTGTCGATGGAGCAATTCATTCTTTATGAGCGTACAAGTGCAAAGAGAAGTTGTACTGGAAAATTTTGGCACCTCTGCGTGGGACATGAAAGTGGACCCGACCATACCCACCCTTTCTCCCATTTCTCTAGGTACTACCGCACCCTGAAATGCATTTTGACAATAGTGGGGCACCTAACATTGGGGTTTGAGGCGGTGGCAGCTCATTAAATACATTTTGAGGACATGAGGGCAGTGGAAAATGGGGTGTGAGGTACTACCGCAGCCTGAAATGCATTTTGACAACAATGGGGCACCTAACATTGGGGTTTGAGGCGTTGGCAGCTCATTAAATGCGTTTTGAGGCCATGAGGGCAGTCGAAAATGGGGTGTGAGGTACAGCCGTAGCCTGAAATGCATTTGCACAACAGTGGGGCACCTAACATTGGGGTTTGAGGCATTGGCAGCTCATTAAATGCATTTTCAGGAGATGAGGGCAGTCGAAAATGGTACCAAAAAAAATTGAAAACACAAAATCAGGACAACACAGGGTCCATGACAATGGTTCAAGGTGCATAGGCTCCATGAATTAAAGCAGCCCTTGGGGTGCACAATAATGATCCAGGGTGCATAATTTCTAGCAGCAATTGCAATGCATAATAATGGTTTGCCATCAAGTCCCAGTAAGTGCGCTAGTGGGTATTTTTAGGTACATGCACAGTTTTTCAGTAAATCATCTACATGGCTTTTCATGGACAGTGAGACCATGTGGTTTTGGTACGCAAGACGCAGGAGGCCATCAATCGGTGGCCAAGGGGTGCATATCACGATGCACCCGCATCACCTTGGAGGCAGGAAGCAAACCCTCGGGATCATCCATCGCTGTATGAGAATAGTGATCCTGCCATTGATCTCGATGAGAAGATGGGGTGGACGGGGCCACCAGGTGTGTGTCTCTCTGACCCCGCTGCAAAGCGTTCAGCTTCATCAACGCTGTCATTCAACGCCCTGCAGTGGCTGTTTTTCGATGGTTGGTAATGAGCCCACAGTAACTACACCCATTGTTGATCGCCTCAAAAGGCATGCAGGATCAGCACATGTTCAGCTCACAAAATCTACACTCACATGAATCAGCTCTACTGGGAGCACATAACCGCACAGGCACTGGCATCATTTGGCATCATTTCCACAACCGTTGTGCAACAGCGCACACACAATTGCAGTAGTAACTTAAGTTTCTTTGCCCACCCTGCAAACCACCCACTTGGGAAGCATACGTCCGCAGGTAAAAGCAGCAGATTAAGATAGCAATCTGGCATTTCCAGTGTGAAACACAGCTTTAACTGAGTTTTGTGACTGAGTATCAATCAGCGCAATCGTGTGTACGGGTCCAAACGGAAAAATTGTCACGCAGTGCACAGCAATGAGCCCCGACCACCCCTAAAGCCTCCTTTGTCCAAGCAACGGCACAGTTCAAAAAAAGTCAGTATTTCACGTGCATTAGGTGTGGGGGGGAAATTGACCATTTTGAATGCCCGAAAAATTTTCAGCACCTTTGGCACGTTGAGAATGACTGGTTAATGGTCCTGTCAATTGAGCCCTTTTCCCCACCCGCCCCAGCTTTGGGGGGCTCGATTGACCCACCCTCTCTTCCAACTTGAAAACCCGATTTCCCAAGGTGCAAAACAATGCTAGAAATGCAATTATGCCCAAATTTGCTTCCCTAACAC
Organism: Eutreptiella sp. 'Long Island Sound 2002'; assembly: GCA_964036045.1. NCBI lineage: Eukaryota > Euglenozoa > Euglenophyceae > Eutreptiales > Eutreptiaceae > Eutreptiella > Eutreptiella sp. 'Long Island Sound 2002'. The sequence goes on along the minus strand of OZ038398.1, from coordinate 6,246,965 downwards.
ATGCAAATCAGGCATCGAATTACGAAACTATCATCCCCACACAAAGCACACACGCAAACTTGAAACCCGCACCGGCGAAGTCTCAGGTGCAGCACTTGAGGGAGCCAACACACGGTGTTGCCCGGACATGGATCTCGCTTGCCCATATACACCAACACCAACACTTGTTCATCAGCAGATGTCGGAAACTAGGAGCTACGCAGTTTGAAGTTTGAATGCCATGAGCAGCGTCCACGGAGTAAATATCCATAATGATCTGTTGGATGACAATGATCCGTAACTAAAAAACCCAGTAGATAAATCCTTTTAGATTGTCAAGCTTGAAAAAAACCTTAGGGTGCTCACTTCAATGCGAAGAACAGAAGCAACAGCAGTGGACATACAATTCAACAGTGAACTTGTACCTTAGTCGATTGTACTCATTGTGCAGTAGTAGTGGCTTCGCATACCCAATGCAGTTCCAAAATGCCACAACCCTTTTAGCCATGAAATGAGTTGCTGAAAAGTGCCGAAAAGGTGACTGTATCTGGAGTTAGTAACCTTTGGCATAAAGCATCAAAACAGAAAATGCACATTAAGGAGGAGGTAAAGCAAGCACCATTACAAACAAAATATGGAGACGCCACAGGTTGCACGGTGTTGCAGTAAAGCGCAACGCCAGATGCGGCGCCGGTGGGGCGCAGCAATAACAACCATGCAATATAATATAAACCAACAGTGGCATAGATCATTGGCTGGAGTACCATTAACCAGTTAATGCATCTTGTAGGCAAGGGTGGCCCTAGGGGAGGGGCATAGTGTACATCGTCGAATAACTCCGTAGTTTTATGCCCCTTGACGCAACCAGGGCCCCCGCTGCCGCCGCCATCACCACCATATTCGCGACCGTCACCCCTCACCGGCCCAACCATAGGACAGCATGCGTGTGTTCCAGCACGCAGCCGGCAGCACTTCACACAACCACCAGATGGGACCCCACCCTGTGAGGCAGCATGATCCTGCAAAACACAGTGTGCCGAATCAGGACCGCCCAAGAGGAACACGCGTTGTCTTTGGTCTAAACTTTTCTCGCTAAAATCTTTTAAAAATCAATAGCAATTTATTTTCAGTTCGCCAATGCCTAAGCCACCTTCTTCTCGTTTCCGAGGTACTTGAGATGGCTCAACATCTTGCCATAGGCGGAGTACAAAGAGGGCTCGCTTTGGTAAGGAACGCCGTACTCCTCGCAAGTCTTTTGGACAACGTCCTGGATATGAGCGTAATTGGTGTGGCAAATGCTAGGGAAAAGATGGTGCTCAATCTGATGCGATAGACCGCCGCTGAAGTGATTCCAGAACCACGATCCAGGACTCCAGTTCACACTCGTTTGGCATTGAACGGCGGCCCAGTCGTTGTAGGGGACATCCTTCACGTTTCCGCCGTTGGCCGCCTTCTTGGCTTCGGCACGGGTCTGTTCCATGGGCGTGCGGCCCGAAACGGTGGTGGGCTTGAACTCCACGTCCTTGGAAAGTCCCAGCGATTCACCCTTCTTGCCAAAGGAGACTCCCTCAATGACGTGATTGACAATGAACATGGTCGCCAGAAGCTCACCGCAGGCAAAGTGGCCGATAAGGAAAAGGCCAAGGCCACCAAGAATGCCGTGGAAGTAGCAGGGCACAGCCAGCATATATCCGATCGAAAGCACCTTCATCGACCAAAAGCGCAAGACATTCAGAATAGAATTGTATCGGCACTTGGCATCGATGTGGTACAATCTCTGGGTGGTGGCGACCTCGATGTCCTGCTGGAACACCTTGGCTAGCGTCATGAACGCGAAGAGAACGGGCGCGTACAGGTGCTGATAGCGATGGTACCACTCAGCCTTGTGGTATGGGTGCATGCGCATGAGAGGGAAGGAGGAGAAGACATCTGGGTCGGACTCCTGGTCCTTGTCTTCCATCGGGCAGTCGTCGCCAGCTTCCTTCCTCTTTTCTTCGTCCACGTCAAGAACGTTGGTGTAGGGATGATGGCCGAGCATATGTTGGATTTCCCACGTGAAACCTGACGCCCCAATCATGTCCAGAGTCCAGCCCGCCACCTTGTTCAGAGCCGGGCTGGTCGAGAAGGCACCATGGTTTCCATCGTGCTGGATGCAAGTGCCGATGAAGGCGGCGAACACTCCCATGGACATGGACCAGAGCGATGCGGCCCAGTAGGTCTCGTTCACAGACATCTTGTAGAGGCTGAACCAGAATCCTGCCAGGAGGAATACTGCCTTGACCCAGATCTCATACCCTCCCCTTCGCGGCAGGTTGAGCTTGTCCAACCTCTCAACAACGCGGGCGCGCAGGGTCTTGTAAAAGTCAGAATCCCACGAGTAGAAGGAGGAGGGCAGCTCCCCGTCCTTCATCTTTCCCACCTGGAGCTTGTCGAGGATGGAGGTGGGGACACCGCGGGGATGGTAGGTCTCGAAGAGGACTGTGGCATCCTTCCCTGCGGCAAGGAGGATAATGTCGCCGCCAGGATGACGTCGGGCGAACTCCGTGATGTTGATGACCCTCCCGTGGACAGCAGCCCACGCATCCTGGGGGACATTGTGAGAACGAAGCTCATCCCGAGAGATGAGGCGGTTCTTGTCGAGACTCTTGTCGGTAGCGGCGGTGTCGGCCGCCTTGGTTGACTGCATCTCTCCTCTGCACATGGTTTCTAGAGTTAGATATGGGTGTGGAGGGGGGTGATTTCTCGAACAGCCGGCGAAGAACCCACATTGGATGCGCACGGATGCAACCCCTGCCCCCCTTGAAATCCTCCCCCAAATGTCATGACAGCCCCCCGTGTGTGTGGGGGAATGGTAGCACTACAACTGTAGCATTTTCAGTATGACCTATAGAAAGATTTGGTATATACACACTCTGCCACAACCCCCCCATGTTTGCCCTCCCCCTCCCCCCGCCTGTACTGGGCCAAAGGCCCGCAATATGCAAGAATATGTACATTTTACATTAAATGCCGCTGCATTACCCCATACACGGCGTGAGGTGACCAAGCAACCAGCCCACTGCAGATTTACCCATACACACCATAGGAATTGCGGTCTGTAGTTAGTAAACACTGTTTGCCCCAAGTAGACACGGTCTGCTAATTGTAGACACTATCAGATTGTTGTAGACGCGAAGTGCCAATATTTGGGAAGGGGGCCAAAAACAGTCCGCTAATATCGTTCACCCGTACAAATGGGCATGGCGGTCTGTAGTTTGTAGACACTGTCTACCACAAGTAGGCGTTGTCAGCTAAGTGCCAATAGTGGGTCCCTTCCCCATAAAAACGGGGCGCTAATGGCGTTTACCCGTACACAAGAATGTACGCCCCACCCCCCAAGGCGGAGGAGATGGCAGGGGAGGGGGGATTTAAAAGGGGGGGGGGGGTAAGTGGCAGATTCACTCATTGGTGCGGCAGTACCAAGGTAGCTCTCCTACTACGTAGTAGTCTCGGCTCTCGGTGTCGCATGCTCGCAGCCTCACTGCATGCATCACTAGAGCACATGTACGTGTAACAATGGACTTGAATGAATCGAATCATTGGCGAAACCATACCACATCGGCCTTGTCTGCTACCTACTTCAATACTCGGTACATGTAGGCGGAATTTCCTTACAAGTAGCATCTACAATGCTAGGTAGTACTGGTGGCCTACATGAAATACCAGTACGTACAGCGGTGGGCCTAGTACTTTCATCACCGCACCACAGCACCACGTGCATTGATTGACCGACTCACTCGACGCGACACGTCCGGCACGCACTCGCCTCACTCGACCCGGCCCCCCATATCCCCAGCAATTCACTTGCCTTGTCCACAGGTGTCCTTCTTAGCCATAGATGAAGAAAGAAAATGAGGGGGGCATGCATTGAGCTTCAAGCCTATGGAAGATTGGGAGCACCCTTCCCCTTCACGCAACCCCTTATCACCATTCACAACACTAAACCTGGATGAGGATTCCGTTGCCTTAGTTGTTCCTCACACCACAAGAGCCTAAGACGGGCGCTAGAGGAGTCGGAGGACCCCAACTTGGTGTAGCTGAGACCACAAATATTGCCACAAATCATACTATGCATCTTTGGAGGCCCCAACAATATATTTGACCCATTTTTAGCACGTTTTGGCTCGACAGCTTTTCTCTGACACACATTTGGGCCCATCCACAAGGCATATGGTCACTTTCACAAATCACCCCAAAGTGGACTCTAAGTAGGCTAAAACCACCTAGTTTTGCATCCCAAGTGGTCTGGGGTGACTTTTTGAAACAAACACTTTTGACGTGTTTTGCAGCGGTGCTGGGTCAATAAAGGCAAGCAACTCCTCAATCGGGCTTATGGGGAATTTCCATTGGCCAAAACAAGCACGAGTGTTGGTTGTCAGGGAAAGGTGGGAGAGTGAAGTGAGAAAGTGGTCCTGTTGACAAAAGCATTTGAGGCCCTTCCATGGAGCTGGTGTTGAATGTTTCTCTGCCAAATGGAAAAAGAAGTGTTCGCATGCTATGCGTGAAAGAAAGGGTTATCGAAAGCACAGAGAACCACAGACCTGTTGAAAGGACTCACAGATGCATAAACCAATTGTCTACGCACGTCACAGACTTGAGGCACTTCCATTCTTGTTGACTCCATGGGCAGGCTAAGTGGGCCTTGTGTGGCTGGAAACTGCTTGGAACAACACGGGGATCAATGGTTGGTATCGATTGACTGAATGTCTCCACCAAAGACAAATTCAGCCCCTAGTCCAGAGGTTCTTGCACGATGCTATGCGTCCCCTTGTTGGTTGGGGTGCCCCACTATCATATGTACATCTGCTCGATGCGCCTACTGCGGGTACGTGCAGTGGCTTGTCATTGCCTGTGCTGTAACCTGCTGTTGATCGTGCCAGACCTGATCAATATAAATCTGCAAGCGCCCGTATAAACGCGCTGCATTCGACCAAACCCACCGTCTTCGGGCTGCAAAGCATGGCACTCCTTTGGCCAAACCCTTGACGGCGAAAGGTTGCAGGTTTCAAATGAACAGGCGAAGTGGGCCACATGGGTTCTCATGTGGCTGGAGGCAACACAAATAACACAAATATGAATTCTCTACAGAATTTTGAGTATTTTGAGTATAAACACATAGTATGAAAAAAAAAATTGGCGCCTTTGGCGCCAGACAGTTTTCTCTAGGGACACTTGTTGGTGGCCGACCCGGCACCACTATCTTTCAAAACCTGGGGGGGGGGGGGGGGAGGGGCTGGGGGGTGTCGCATACAAGGACCGGGCCGGCCGCCCCCCCCGCCCCCCGGGAAGTGGGCCACATGGGTTCTCATGTGGCTGGAGGCAAGCCCCCCACCCCCCCCTGTCTCAATGGCACTATTCCCGGCCGGCCGTGACAACTGGAGGGTAGAGATATGAGCCAGTCTTTCCAGACCCTAAAATGGGCGGGTCAGCAGACTGTGTCACCCATCTCCAAATCCCCACTTGTAGGCCCTACATCCCGCACCACGCAAGGGCCGGAACCTGTCACAATGGGTGGGCCCCCAGAAGACCCCGATCCCCGGGCCCGGTGCCCTGATGCGTGCCTCAACTTCTTCAGAGTCTAGCGCTAGTTCAATGAACGCGACGGTGTCCGGTTCGTCAGACCGAATGGGCGCACAAAGCCAACACGAAAGGTCTGGCACAAATGCCCCCGTTGTCTGGAATGTGCGTTGTCGTGGCGTTGCGATGCGGTGCGGCACCGAGAGCACCGCCGTACCGTTGCACAGTGCAGGGGACAACCCGCTGCTTCGCGTGGGCGCGTCTGGAGCGGGGGGCAGGGATGTATTAGAAGGGAAGGGACCCAGAGACGGCCCCAGAGGCGGGTAGACAGGCGGTTGGAGGAGGTTGCCAAAGCGGTTGGAGGAGGTTACTGTCGGTTACAAATGCCGTGGAAGTTGGCACTTGCCGTCAGTGGGTGGGCATGTGCTGGGCGCCCTGGAGGGAGGGGGGGCTCACCTCCCCCCCCTTCAAATGCATCCCTGGCGAGGGGTTGCAGCCTGCTCCCCCACTGCGACGCCCCCGCTTGGCCGGTGGAAGAGCGTGAGGGGCATGGCGAACGTGCACGTGCACCCGCTCCCGCTGCTGTGCGTCCGGTGCCCCTTGAATGTAGACGAGGGCCGCACCGGTCCACAGGGGGGGCGGCCCGGTCTCTGTCCATGCGGAGGGTGGCCGGGATGATGTGCGTGTCGCGCGCGCACCCTCCATCCGCCTGGCGCGACGCGGGCGCACCCTCCATCCGCCTGGCGCGACATGGCGTCCGCACACCGCGAGGGCCCCCAAGCCCCGGGTGCCCCCCTGTCCGGAGGCTGTGACTTTGGGACCCCGGTTTCACCCACAAATCCAGAACACCTCGTCCGTTGCGTTGTGGAGCAGAAGGCAACTCCACCCAAATCAAGTCCAGGTCGACCCGTAAATGCCGCTGCACGGGCCCGCTGCGCACGCGTCGTGCGGCCAGCCCAGAGCCATTCCGGCCCCGCATGAAGAACATCCCCGAACGTCCCCGTCCGGGGGGGTCCCAGGAGGGGAAGCCCCCGACGGGGCAGCAAGACCCTCCACCATCGGACTGGCCCGGGGCGGGCGCACGGTGCGGTCCTCCACTGATCAGTAGCGGGGGCCTCCATGGGCACGCTGGGGGGGGGGGGGGCAGCTGCAGCGCATCGCAGGCCTCTGTCATGCCCCGGGGGGCGATCCCGCGGCTGGGCACAACTGGGCCCAGTCTAGTGGAGAGCTCTGCAGGCGGATGCCTCGCGGCCGTGTGATGCCTCCCAATGCCAGTGTCCAGTGGCGGGCGGTCAGTGCGCCTCCGCACCAACGCGCACGCGACCCCACAGCCCGCGCCCGGGACCGGGGGGCATCCACCGCATGACCCCCGGGGGGTGGGTAGGCAAAGGTACAGCACCCCGGGCTCGAACTCGGGACCTGCGGGCCCGACGTCCTGCGCTCTGACAGCTGAGCGAACAGACGCGGGGATGCGGACCGCCGGCGGTCGTCTACAGACACGTGGTCGGCCCCGCGACACGCGGGTCGACGGCGTCCCGGCAGCGGGGGCTCGGGGGCGGCTCCCCCTCCCGAACGCGCACACCGCGGGCGTACTCGGCGCTGTGGGTCACAATGGCGTCGAAGTGCGCGTCGTCGGCGACGGCGCTCAGCCCCTGCAGCTCCTCCACAACCTCCGACACGTCCGCCTCCGTCGCGAGCACGCGGCCCAGCGCAGTGCCGGTCCCGGCCCCGGAGGCCCCGGGCGTGCAACCGATCGAGACGGCGCCCGCCGCGGCATCGAAGCGCACGGCGAGGCCGCGCCCCCGCAGCCAGTGCACCAGCACCCGCGCTCCGTTGGCCACCAGGAGCTCCGCCGGGCGATGCAGCGGGTGCGCGCCCCACGACGGGGCAAAGAGCTTGAGCCCCACGGCGTCGCAGGCCTCGCCCAGAGCGGAGAGCTGGTCGATGTCCTGCACGTGCCCACAGACGATGCCCTGTGGACGCGAGGGCACGTGGCGCGACGGTCATGGCGCACGGCGTCCGACCTCCGGAGATCGCACAATGCCACGTCGAGGCCCATGGGTCTGGGGGGTGTCGCATGCGCTCGACGTTGGGTGTTGGTACGTGGTCGCCGCGAGACGGAGTCGTGGAGAGGACCGAGATTGGATGGCGCGTTGCCGTGAATGGTGATGGAACACGACTGTGACGCGCCGTACTGCGGTGCGGTATTCGGTTGTGGTTTGGGATGAATCGTGGCGAAATGGGGTTCAGTGCACGTCCGTCCGAACGGCGTATTCCTGGTCACTACTAGTCCTCACCCTGCAGCTTGGCAGAGCTTGGTCACCAGAGCCCTCATTGCTACCCCCGCCGACCGCCCCGTAGCGGGGGGGGGGGGGGGTCTAACTTAGACAGACACATGCAATGAATTGAAATGCCAGTCCATAGATGGGGCTAACACCTGCAATGCCAGGTATCGGCAGGCGTCAGGCACTTTGGTTGCTGGTGGTCGTCGTACATACACATAGACACACACACGCGGATGACGCAAAGCGACCAAAGCCCAGCACCAGCAAGAACAGGACAGGCACAGGCACTGGTCGTGAGTAGAATCTCGTCAGGCCGCAAACAGTCAAAGAAAAGACATGACCGTCAGCGACTAGGCGCCTTTCTGCAGTACAGGGTGAGAGGAAGAGGCACATCCTGTACCCGATCTCGACCGTCTCCAGCCCTCGGCAGCCGCGCAGAGCGCTTAGCCAAGGGCCTGTGAAGGACAGAATGAAATGTCACTTAGACACACACACACACAAAGAGAGATGGACACACACATGTACAGAGGGGGGGGGGGGGTTGCCAGGGGACAAGTTCGACGGGGATAATTTCGCCGGGGGGGGGGATTTCACCTCCAGGAATCCCGACGCTTCAAACACACACGGGCACTGGGAAGACCCCTGGGTCCCACGCCGCGAAAGGTTCGCCGCGGGGGAAGATTTCGCCACTTTTCTTCACGGCGATATTGTCCCCGCGACATTCTCCCCTCCCGAAGTCCCCCCCGTGTGACATTCCGTCGCGTTGTTGTTTCTTTACGGGGCCCTGGACAGTCACCCGTTCTTCCCTTCGCATGTTGCGTCGGGTCGCTGTGTTCTGTCGGCCGCTGCGGCCGGTGCTCCTGCCGGTGTCGTTTCCGCGTTCCCCCTCGTATGGTATGGGCCATCGGTGTAAAAAAAGAAATATATCGACGTAACAACAAAGTCCGTGAACTGCGGCGACAAGGAATGGCACGCGGTGACCAAGTACACACCCCGGCAGGTACCGGCAGGGGTCAAGAAAAAAATGGCGGGTGTTAGCCCCATGTGTGTGGCAGACCAACGTGGGTGCAGAATCAAACGCGAAGCCGAGGCAATGCACTTCACGGTCTGAAGGGGGTGCATTGCAGACTTGCCACTGGCATCCGACGTGTCACGCGTGATCAGAAGGATCTGATTCCTACTGAGTTCCGGCTTCGACAGCAGCGGCCATTACTGAGTGGCACATGGTAGGGGGCTGATTCCTAACGAATCTCAGTTCCCTGCCAGACACTTGTGGCAGGTGGGGTGCGTCATCCTTCTCTGATCAGCCGTGGGTTGAACGGGGGGGGGGGGAGAAGGGGGATTGGACGGGGGCTGCATGTCAGAAGGCTGGAGCTCCCCCCCCCCCCCCCGCGACCGCCCCACACGCACACCTGCAGCCCGTACTCCCGCTGGGCCGCTCGCAGGGTCCCGCGCAACTGCCCCGCCTCCGCGGCCCCCCCGCGCCCGTACGGCCGGCACTTCGCGGCGGCGATGGGCAGCCCCGTGCAGTACGCCATCACCTGCGCGCCCACGGCCATGGCCCCGCGGAACCCCGGCCCCGGGCGGTCCGGGGCCGGGCCGGGCGCGTCGGCGTCCCGCTCCCGGTCCTCCGCGCCGTCGGCGGCCCCGGCGATGATGCAGCGGAAGGCGCAGTGCTGCTTGCGATACCCGAGGTACGCCAGCGCGCTCTCTTTGCCGCTGGTGTACAGAAGGCCCAAGGGGCAGAAGGCGCGCGCGCGTCCCGCCAGCCCCATGACGTAGTCGGTGCGCAGGGACGTGCCGTGCCTTCGCGCCTGACGAATGGCGATGGGGCGGACCGACGGAGTGGGAGGGGTACGGGGGGGGAGGGGGCTTTGCTTGAAGGGGAGGGGTGCGATCAGGGAAATTCCAGAGCAGTTGCAGAGCGGTCGCAGGGGATGTGAAGCGGTTGGGGGGCGGTTACTGGCGGTTGGAAATGCGGTTGGGGCTGGTGTGGGGGTACAGGGATGGCTTTGGGGTAGAGTCAGGGCCGGAGTGTTGCGGGGGAGGGGGGGGCACCCCCCCTTCAAGCGATTCCCTGGGGGGGGGGGGGACTTGTGCTGTCCTCATGGGCTGATGCCCCGCAGCGCGTGACCCACGGGGGCCGGGGTGGCTAGTGGACGCTGAGGGCGTCGTGATGTGGCTGTGGGTTGTGTTGCCTAACCGCCGCTGGCGAGGTCCGGGACGGAGGCGAGTCACCCGTCGGGCCGCCACTTCCCCCCTGGGGCGGACGGCTGGCCCCCAGCTGCTTGGCAGCCTGTGCACTCATCCTCTCACCCACTTCCGTGTGTCACGCGGCCCCGCACTCCCTCGATCCCTCCCTCCTGCTCTCCTTTGCTCCTTCCCGTACACCCCGAGCCTGCCCTCGTCCTTGGCGTTGATTTGGAAATGTGAATGCAGATGGGGGTCAGGGTCAGCAACACCAAAGGGGGTGCAACCAGATTCCAACCACTCAGCTCTGTGCAACATATCTGCAACGGATTGGGGTTTGAAGATCTGTTTCAGACTGCGCCCTCCTGAGAAATTGTGTCGTATTTTTGCCTGATCCAGTGCATATTGCCTTTCTGCCCAACTGCGTCATTGCAATGTTGCTGCTGTGGAGGATGCTGCTGACTGTCACCCGTGCGACGATGGTGGTCACCCTGGGCATCACACCCTCAACAAACTGTGAGCAGTCCAACGTCAGGCATCCGTGTTGGCTCCAGCAAGGCGCCGAAGGCGCCCCCGTTTCACCCAGTTTAGCCATAATCCAACGATGGGTCACCCTCCAGAGTCTCACCGCGGTCCATAAACTGGGACTACTAGTGGGGGTGTCCACAATACAAACAGCGCACAGGAGGTAGCCACCGTTATCAGGAGCGTCCTCCAACGAGGCCCCTCAGAGACGTGCCTCAGCCCAGAGCCACGGCAGGGTCGACGCCGTGGTCCGTGGCACAATGGGCAAACCACCATCCACCGGCATTCTTTCCTAGCCCATGAACACAATGTGCCATAACAGTCCCCAGACATCAGGCATCGTACACAATCCTGTCACACGGTGCCGGCCGTGTCAGGATCACCCGTCAAAGGTGCCCGTAAATGTACCTGCAGAAAAGGATGTTGGGAGAGGATGTGTTGCACTTCTTGCTGTTGTGCCCATAATCGTGCCAGAGCTGCACGGGGGCATCTGGTTGTTGGTTCTAGCCAACCAGCCATCGCGGTTGTGGAGGGTCGCACAACCATTGACTATATTCTTGGCCAAAAGAGGTTCTTGAAGGGTCAGCACTGCAAAGGTTGCAATTTTTTTTGTGCCCCTGAGGCAGGTTTCACAAAGCCTCACAGCCCGCAACTCACGGCTGAAGGTAAGGCACTGCCTTTTGGGGGGCGGCCTGTGGGGTGGAAACGGCGAAGTGAGAAGCGGAAGCGCAGCCAAGGCCGCACCACTCGTGCCACTAGCAATTCTGACTTGCCTCCAGCCAAGAAGCCCAACGGTGCGTTCATTTGATTATTGTTCCCAGTTTAGTGCATCAAACAATTCATTAGAAACCCACTGCACTGAGTGGCCGGCGGTGTGCACAGTGTTTGCATTGTGTGTTGGGGTCCTTTTGCATCCAATTCTTCATTAGAATGGTTGGCGCATGGAAGGTCGCAAATAAATGCAGATATGCCGAAGAAGCCTCCAAAATCCACTGTCACGGTAAAGCATTCTGTGAAGCATTGCCGGCGCCGGCGTGGGAGGGACGCCGCGGGGCAGAAGCAGGAGACGGACAACTGTGACGGTCATTGGCCGTGGGGTAGTTGGCACCGCATTGATGTCCCTCAGTTTTGGGTGAAAGCAGGAGGTCAAACGGGCACAGGGGGGGGGGGGGGTGCCCGAAATTCCCGGTGGGCGTGCAGGTTGGTACCCTTGGGCGTATCCACAGTTTCGAGGTTTGAGACACAAGTTGTCTGCATCGCCTGTCCCACGCCTGAGGGGACTTGTTTGTGATCCCTGCGGCGCGCAGGAAGCGCTCCCTGTGTGTGTCTATGCAGAAGGACTGGGGTGTGGGGGGTGGGGTGCTGCGTGCGTGCGGTGCGCGGCACTGCCGACGCCGCGTCGCAGCGGTGTGGTCCGTGGGAGGATCGGGCGGGCCAAAGCGGCGCTGAGGAAGCCTGTGCTGTTGCACGTGTGCACAAGGGGCGGTCAGCACAAAGCGCAGGAAGAGGATGGCTCGTCAGTGGCCCAAAAGACCAGAGGTCCCTTTCTGTCACAAAGTATGAGACAGGAGGACGGCCGTGGAGAGGACACCAGCAAGTGGACGGCGGCCCCGCGGCGGTACGCAAACGCCCGCGCCATGCGCACACCACCGGACCTTCTGCGCAGGCACAGTCGAGACCACAGAAGAAAAGCCCCTCCCCCAGGGATGAATTGGAGGCGGGGGGGGACCCCCCCCCTCAAGGGCGCCCAGCCAACGCCCAGCCGCCGTCTCCCTCACGCCAAGTTTCAGCTTCGACGGCATTTGTAACCGACAGTAACCGCCCCCCAACCGCTTTGGCAACCTCCTCCAACCGCCTGCCTAACCGCTTCTGGGGCCGCCTCTGAGGTCCCTTCCCTTTTAATGCATCCCTGCCCCCCCCTCCCCCCTGGTCTCCTTCAACGACTGTGCAGGGGCTACGTCCGCAACAGACCACCTGCGGCCACCGCCCCGCCCTCTGCAGTACCCACGCGCCACGCAGGACGCACCAGCTTGTCGAGGGCATAATGGAAGCGGGAGCCGTACTGGGCGGCGCGCTTCCTGCGGGCGACGATCGGGGGCGGCAGGTGCAGCAACGCCCCGACGCGCCGCAGCACCAGTTTGTTGGAGGTCAAGTCCTGCTTCAGAGAGGGCGGGATCTCCAGACAATACCGCACCAGAGCCAGATCGAGGAACGGGTACCGGATGTGCACCTGCGATGCGGGGCAGGGCAGGGCTTTGCTTGAAGGGGAGGGGGGCCATCGGGGCAGTCCCACAGCGGGTGCAGAGCGGTCACAGGGGATGCGAAAGCGGTTGGGGGGGGCGGTTACTGGCGGTTGGAAATGCGGTTGGGGGCTGGTGTGGGGGTGTGGGAATGCCTTTGGGGTAGAGGCAGGGCCGGAGTGTTGGGGCGGAGGGGGGTAAACCCCCCCCCCTTCAACCGATTCCCTGGGGGAGGGGGGGCATGGGCAGGTGGAGCGGGGGCACGGGAGGGACGCCGCGGGGCAGCGGCAGGAGACGGACAACTGTGCCGCTCTCACGTATCACAAACAAGTTCCCCTCAGGCGTGGGACAGGCGATGCAGACAATTTGTGTCTCAAAACTCGAAACTGTGGATACGCCCAAGGGTACCAACCTGCACGCCCACCGGGAATTTCGGGCATCCCCCCCCCTGTGTGACATTCCGTCGGGTTGTTGCTCCTTTACGGGGCCCGTTCTTCCCTTCGCATGTTGCGTCGGGTCGCTGCGTTCTGTCGGCCGCTGCGGCCGGTGCTCTTGCTGGTGTCGTTTCCGCGTTCGCGGAGCCCAGTCGTTGGTGTGCTGGGGCTGTGCTGAATGTGGCGGGATGTGCCGTTTGCGCGTCAGCGGCGCCCAATAATTGCCCCCCCCCCAGCCCCCGGAGGAAGCCTGTGCTGTTGCACGTGTGCACAAGGGGCGGTCAGCACAAAGCGCAGGAAGAGGATGGCTCGTCAGTGGCCCAAAAGACCAGAGGTCCCTTTCTGTCACAAAGTATGAGACAGGAGGACGGCCATGGAGAGGACACCAGCAAGTGAACGGCGGCCCCGCGGCGGTACGCAAAAGCGGCACGAAGATGGGCACAGAAACGACCGCAACCACAACCAAAGCCACAAAAACCGATACACGCAAACACCAGCACAACCGTCAACGCAGACACAGCCACGCAGACACGCGTGGTGAGGGACACGAACGCACCAACGCCCAATGCCCCAGTGTGGACGATGCGGGGCACAGCAGGACACGTTGGTCACGGGGCACAAGTCCCCAAACACGGCCTCAGGCCAGGCAGAACAGAGGCATTGTTTCAGTGTCTGACGCCCCCCCCCCCGTGTGACATTCCGTCGGGTCGTTGTTCCTTTACGGGGCCCTGGACGGTCACCCGTTCGTCCCTTCGCATGTTGCGTCGGGTCGCTGCCTTCGGTCGGCCGCTGCGGCCGGTGCTCTTGCTGGTGTCGTTTCCGTGTTCGCGGAGCCCAGTCGTTGGTGTGCCGGGGCTGTGCTGAATGTGGCGGGATGTGCCGTTGGCGCATTCGCGGAGCCCAGTAGTTGGCGTATTGAGGATGTGCTGGTTGCTGCCGGGGTCGTTTGACTGTTTTTGTTGTCCACACACCTCTGTCCACAGGCCGTCCATAGCCTGCCTCGCTGTGTTTCTGTGCGGCCCAGGTGCCCTGTTCCTCCACGCGCTGTCCGGGCCGTCCACCATATGTCCTTTTCCCCCTCACGGCTGGTCTGCCCCTGTGCCCCCTCCCCCCCCCCAGAGTTCAGCTCCGACACACGGAGATGCAGCAAGGAAGAACGCAGGCACTGGCAAACGGGACCAGAAATCTGCATCACACCACTCGTGACTCGTCTGGGAATGGTCGGCTGGCGGCAACAATCATCCAACGGGATGCAGGGACAGCAAACGGCCAGACCATGTAGCCCCCGGTGACATTGCCCTGGATCACACCACATATGCAATGGTCCGTCCGGTCCCGCGGGGTTTGAGCTCAAGTTCGTTGCTGAACTTTACTTTTGGGGCTGGGCGCCTTTGAGGAGGTAGTGGCAGCTTGAACAAGGCATTGTGCCGTGGATTGGGATCAGATGGACACGGGCACACACACACACACACACACACACATCACGACTAACATCAACACCGACACATTCGCCCACGCCGAACCCCGGCCACACCGGCACACACACAGGCAGCACATGCAGGAGAGCAGGCCACGGGTGGGCACACCCCGGCAATCCGCGCCGCCGCATAATCCCTTTGAAGGTCGCGGTGGTACATGGACATCAGCCCAGAGAGACAGTCCCGATTCGTGTCAGTTGCGACCTGATGCCTTGAATACCCGGCAAAGAGCTCCTCGCTTCCAAGTCCTGCACGCAATGAGGTCACGTGGCCCGGCTCCCCCTATGGTCCCCGCCGAAGGCGGGCCGAAAATTTTTGAAGCGTAAATCCTCTTGGCACCGAAGGCGCCGAAGCAAAATTTTGGCTGTCAGCCTCAAACATTGGAAGGGGAGGATGGGGGGGGGGGGGAGAAGAGGGTTCAAGGGGAGGGAGGTAGGGGGGGGGGGTCAGGGGAGGTACCCCCCCCCTCCTCCTACGGTGTACGGCCGTTCTAATACATCACTGCCTTTCCCTGCCTCGTGTCCCGGGCGCGTAGCCACGCTGCCGTCACGCCCCTCCCATCCTCTGCACCGGGCCGGGGTGCTCCGCGCACCCTCGGCGTGCTGCACCGCGCTGCGCCGTGCCGTGCCGTGCCGTGCCGTGCCGTGCTTGTGGGCTGCCGTACCTCCCAAGAGCTCCTGGATTGCACCCACTCAAAGGCACAGAACTGCCGAAAGGAGTGGGAAGGAGGGACGATGCACCGTTCTCCAAGCGACCCCACCGACAGCATCTGTAACCAACAGTAACCGCCACAACCGTTGGGCTAACCCCATTGCAACCGTCCCTTCCACTGCACTCTGGGCCCGATGCCCTTCCGACAGATCGCGGTGTTCACTGGCGCGGGGCTGAGCGTCGCGTCCGGCATTCCGGACTTCCGATCGCCGGGCGGTTTGTGGGAGCGGTTTGATCCGGAGGTCGCGGCCGACTATCAGGTCTAGGGGGGCGTTCAGACTCAGACCCCCCCACCCCCCCAACCCCCCTTTGGAAGTCCAATTTACTATTCATTTTTATTGGTGTCTGGTGGAGGTTGAAGATCTACTTCAGCCTCCGTGTGTAGGCTCGAAATGCTCAGAATTTTGTGGGAAGTTCAAATGCGCATGCAAACGGGGAAGTGTTTCACCCCTGACCTTCCCCACCCACCCCCCTGCCCCCCCGCCCAAAATCTGGCTGCTCCCACTGGGGACTGGCCCCCCAGTGGGTAAATGGATTGAAGGGCGGTCCGAGGGGTATACAAGTGGGGGCTGAACCGCGAAAAGGGGTGGGGCAGATAAGCCCCCGCCAACGGGCGGTCGTCGGTTGACCCGTGACTAAGAGCAGCCGCGGCCTGCCCGACGCCCGGCGGCAGCGAACTGCAGCGGTCACACCAACACAACCAACGGCCTTGGGCCCAGCGCCCAGCGTCGCCCCGGGGCACCTGAGAAAAGAACGCGCACGCCATCGTTTCGGGCCGCCAGACACGCCGACAGCATCGTCAGCCCCACGCCGGCCTTGATGACGTTGACGTCCGCCAGGGCCGGGACCTGCAATGGGACGGGGACACGGCCGCAGCGCGCCCGGGCTGTGCCGCAGGGGGGGGCAGCGACGGCACATAGATAGAAGGGGTCCCCAGGAATGCATTAGAAGGGAAGGGGCCTCGGAGGCGGCCCCAGAGGCGGTTAGGCAGGCGGTTGGAGGAGGTTGCCAAAGCGGTTGGGGGCGGTTACTGTCGGTTACAAATGCCGTTGAGGCTGGCACTTACAGTGGCTAGGCATGGGCTGGGCGCCCTGGAGAGGGGGGGGGGGGGGGGCGGGGGTACCTCCCCCCCTTCCAATGCATCCCTGGGGGTCCCCCCGCCACCCCTCAGCCGCCCTCTCCCCCATGCCGACTTACGAACTACGGAGGCCGGCCGACCTAAAGCGGGCCCCCGAGGGGGTCGGGGCCACAATGGGTCAGGTCTGCTCCACCGCAACCAACTCCCACCGCGCTTGCCCCCATGGTCTTCAGTCCAGTGCGCCGGTTCATGCCTTCGGTGTCCGCTCGTCAGAGTGTTCCACGGCCGGGGTCACGGGCAAGGGGGGCGTCTTCGCACAGCGCGGGCACAGCGCGGGCACAGCGCCAATTATTACGCTGTTCCCCTGCACACCACCCCCCTACCGAAGCGCGCATGATCCATTCAAAACAGTATCGGGGGTGCGGAGTTCAGGGCCCTGGGACCCGTGGCTACCGGCGGTGGAAAACAGCCGGCGTTTCGCACAGCGCGCGCACAGTGCGCGCACAGCGCACGGTGTGCTCCCTTCCTCCCTTCTCCACTGTACTTCTGGGGGAACCCAGGGTTGTCCCTGATACCCCACCATAGACCCTTTGCAATGACTCCCATGGGACGCAGATTAGTTTGATGGATGTGTGTATCGTGGAGAAGTGTGCTCTTGAACAATTGCCTCAGGGCCGCTTGGGGCACACTCTTGTGAGACATGACCAACCCTCAGAGTTAAGGACTTGTGCGGGAATTTCGTGATTTCGCCATCACAGCCCTCAATATCCCCCCCCTCAAAAAAAGAATTAAGTCAATATCATCTCCACCCCTGGTACGGCTAAGCAGCAGCACAGAAGGCAAAAGCAAACGGCTGTCACGGCTTGCGAATGTAGGCAGCAGGTGTTGGGACCCCAACGCCCACTACTACACCGTCAACGATGGCTGTCACGACCGAACCGGCCAACCGAGAACCCGACGCCCACAGCCACAGCCGAGCGGTCTAAGGGCACGCCCACACAGGAACGGAGACACATACACACGCATCCGGATGGTGTCCCAATCACCGCGCGGACAGAGTTAGTGCGAATAAGGGTCTATGAGGTGGTGGCACTCGGACGAGCTGCTGTGCCACACACGCACCATGGCACACACATCTCCAGGTCTCAAGGAGGATGCATATAAACCTTCTACATGTTGGGCGTCCCACAATGTTGTTCACTCGCCTGATTTTGTGCACAGTCGACGGAAATCGTAATGTACACATGCATCTCGTTCCTAAGGCGTTAACGCAAACAATTATCGCAGACACACGCAAAACAAATGAAGTGGGCAGACATTCGGCAACAAAGGGGGAATGTTTGCCCGGCGCGCGCCCGGTGCGCTACTTTTCTATTAACTATCCCGACTTCAGCCCCAGATTTACCCTCTCATGGAGAAGCCCCCCAAAGAGACCATGTTGCACTGCACACCTTCCCTACAAAGCACGTTGCATAATAAAGCAATATCTGTGAATTCAGCAACTCCAACTGTCATCTGTATTGTACTTAACAAACAACATTGGTCCCACAAGTGTGGGTGTCAATACATTCAGTACAATAGTGCTCCTTACACTCATCCCAGACTGCGACGTTAGAGCGCTTCTGGCAACACAACACACACACTTCTGCCTCATCCTCTGCCTCATCTTGCGTGCCACAACCGAGCAAACAGCTGCTGAATGCGTGCCCTATACCACCCGTGCACATCATTGTAACATTGTTGGCGGGCTGTCAAAGTGCCATTCTTTCTTCCAATGAATGGCACTTTGACATGAATCCGGCCTTTATAAGCACCATCATGGCCCCCAACTTCAAAATCAAAGAAATCACCTCGGGTACGAGAAGGTCCATACCCATCCCAAATCAGAACATCTGCTGATGTCCCGGGGGCCAAGGGGCAAATCCATATAACGTTGCCCAACATATCAACGGCAACAGTCCACCGTCGGGGCACGGGTCACAAAAGATGCCCAGCACACGCCCGGCGCGCTAACGTTCCCCCAAAACGCTCGTAAGCGCCATCTGCCGCAGTCGCCGCGGGACGGAATGTGTGTCCTAGGGCCAATGGGGGACGATCATCTGCATGAGCCCACCTTCCTAAATTTGCGGCCCGCTGTCTCTAAACTTGAGGCACATACGCACCTGCTGCTGCACATGCTCAGCATACACACGGTGCAGAAAAGGTACACACACATGCACATCCACACACACACACACACACACACACACCAACAGCTGCAGCACATGCTCAGCACCCGCCAAGTCTTGCACGGATGTGTGCACAGGGATGTGCAGCAACGATGCCGCCGAGATAGCCGCTTCCACATCTTCAGGGAACTTGGTCTCGCAGGTCTCTCCTGACAGAAATTCATAGGCTGCAACAGAATGTGCACAAAATTTTTGCATTTGTTAAATTTCTGAAGTTTACCTCAGAAACAGGCATCCGCGTTAGCCGCGGCCGAATTAGCCGCCTAGCCGCAGGGGCTTAAAAAAATGGAGAAAATGGAAACATGGGGCAAAATATGGGGGGAAATGGGGAATTGTGAGAAATTACCAAAAAATATATTGTGGGAAATGTAGAAAAACTGTGTGAAATTGTTGGGAAACGGCAGGAAAATCGGAGAAAAAAGGGAGAAAAATGGGATAAATTTCCCATTTTCCCCTGTCCCATTTTCCCCATTTTTCCACAGCCTCGCCACCTTTCCCTCAGGTGTCTTCGATAAATTTTGCTAGCCGAACTAGCCGACTGGAAAAATGGAAGTTGGGCAAGCCGACATTCGCCGATTTGTCGGCTAATGCGGACGCTTGCAGAAAGTGCACGCTGTGCGAGCGCCGTGTGAACGCTATGAGTGTGCTGTGCAGGAACTCTCCCTAGAACGACTTTTGTTGGGGCTCCAGTGGGTTCGGTTGACTCAGATCACGGTAAGAGCCTGGTGGTACTGAAAGACTGTGCGACGGCATCCATGTGTTGGTGCATGGTGCCATGTGCGTGGTTGGGAACCCCATATTGGACCCAGCACCCATGGACAGAGGTGGGCGTGCAGTAGCAGCGGTCCTTCACGGATTGCGTCCTGTGAGCAGCCAGATGGCCGATGAGGAGGGTTGACCGCGCCCATGGTGGTTGCGTATTGGGGGTGTGGCATAGCTGAGCTTACCCTTTTTCTCCCGCTTTCACCAAGTTTCACCAATGTTCACCCGCTGCTTTTTGTCCTGTCGGTGGATATCGGATGGTGATGACGGGGAAGCACCCGACAACCAAAACAATTCACGACACAACAAAGGCTTGCATCGTTTTGGGCTGCAAATGAGAAGCTGGCAGGAGCCGAGATCGAAGGGTGAAAACGCAATATCGGGAGTGCACGGGGGGGACGTCTCCTCGCTTTTGTGCGCGACTCCCCCCCCCCCCCAGTAGAAGTGGGCCGAAGGCCCCCAGGGGGGGGGGGGGGGGGGGGGGGGGGGGGGGGGGCATTGGAGGGGGTTCAGGGAGGGGCGATGGGGGGGGGGGGGCGGTTGGGAGGGTCGGTTGGGGGGGGGGGGTCCAGGTGGGGCGATTTGGGGTGGTGAGGGGGGGGGGCGGCGGGGGGGGGGGCGCCACCATATGTATGGCCGGTAGCTATTGACCCTTGGCAACTAAGTGGGCCCGGAGGGCAGGGAGGGAGGGGGGGGGGAGGGGGGGGAAGGGGGGGGGGGTCGCGTACCAGAACCGAGGAGACGGCCCCCCCGTGCGGGAGTGCAAGGAGACCTCCTTAGTTCCCAGTACCAAACAACAATGATGCCCCCAAAACCATCAAACATGCAAACCGCACACAGCGCCCCCCTGTGTGACATACAGTCCATCGGTAGTTTCTTTACGTGGCCCTGGACAGTCACCCGTTTATTCTTCACCGCACGATGCAGCGTCGATCTTCTCCCGCAGGTCCGCCACGCCGCTGTCTTGACCCCACCATTTCTGTTTCTCCATCGACGGCGGGTTGTGGTGGTCAAGACATGAAGGATCCCTGGGGCATTAACCTTCGCTCAGCCCCCCGCCCCACCGCCAAACCCAATTCCATCCATTGCGCATTTTGCTCGTGCATTGGGGTCGGGATGACGTGGTCAGCAGATGCCAAGGGGAGTCATGTCGTCAGGAGGTCTTAAGGGAAGCACGTGGTCGGCAGATGATGGGGGAATGACTCCAGGGGTCTGGGATACACACGTTGAATGTGTGGGGATCTGGATGTTGATGATACACATATTGAAGATTTTGGGATGCACTTGTTGCAGGAAATGCAACCAAAAAGGGAGACATCTTGCCAGGACGTTTTTTTAATGAAAAAAAAAAGAGAGAAAGAAAAGAAAAAAGCTGGAGTGTCCGGTGGTCAGCCAAATCTGCACATTATGGCCATTGCGGTTCCACCAGGAATTTTTCATCTTTAGTCTGATGCAACCCGAATGTCCCGACATCCCCAGATCCTGGGGTCCCGAGGCAGAGAGATGTGCCTTGTTAGTGCAGAGATGTTAGGAGGCAGGCAGCAGGTGTGAGACACATGTGATACCTTTGAGGCTCAGGATACAGTGGGATGCATGGGATGCAGACACTCTACAGGAATGGGCCCCACGGGGTGCTGTCACCGAGAGTTCCGCACGCAGGCAAGCCCGGGACTCCTGCCCCAGCCCCAGCACACCTCGTGTAGTGGTCGTGCGGTCCTGATACCCAGCGGTGTAGCATGCGACCTCCGCCCCCAGAGCACTACACAGGGCCACCAAGAGGGACGAGTCGAGCCCCCCACTGAACAGCACGCCAACACGGCCCCCCGCAGCTCGCAGCACGTGTTCGGATTTTGGCGGGATGCAGCCATCAGGGTCACGTTCCCGGTCCTGGCTTCTGTCCATGCCCTCGGTCTGAGCCTCATGTGGATGCACTGAGTGGCCATCGTCCACTTGTCGTTCCTGTCCGTTGGTGCTGCTCTTGCAATCGGTGTCCGGTTCGACGCCCCCTTTTGCAGCTGCGACAACTTCACCGGTGGGTGCCGGATCAGGTGCTGACTCCAGGGCTGGGGCTGGGGCTGGGGCTTGGGGCGGAGATGGGGCGGAGGCCTGGGCTGGGCTTAGGGCTGCGGCTGAGCAACTACTGTGCACTGAATTTGGAGGGGAGAGATGCAAAGAAGCCATTTCAAGTGATTGCGGAGTTGATTTGACCTGAAATCAACTGATGAATCACTTGAAATGGTTTGAGGGTACTCCCTTAATGGTCATCAACGGGGCACTCACACCATCTTGTGCAACTATGGATGCCAGATTCTATTCTACTTTGATTTTCATTGAAGTGTATTGCTGTCTCAAAGAAATCCAGTTTTTGTGGTTCACGTGGGGGCTGAGAAGAATTGTGACGTTGCTGAGTACATGGGGTGCCATATTGTGCACTGTGCTGGATTTTTCTGGAGCACAGAGTGATAGTTGCACATATCTAATTTGAAGTAATCCAGCCAAGTTTGTCCTAGACCCATCTCTGCTTGTAGGCCGCAATTCCCTTGCCTTTTGTTGCTATTTTCCCACCCTCCATGAGCATCACTATAATCCATAAAGAACCCAATCAGCCAATAAGACATCTGGGGGTTTTGCAACTGCTTCCCTATTTGGTGCCCCAACTTCTTCATTTTACTCCATTCCTCCAAAGGATGAGGGCGGGGGCCAGGGTTGGGGTTGGGGATGGGAATGGGCTTGGGCTCACAATGGATGTGGGGCTTTGGCCACAACTGGGGTTGTGGGTGAGCCTTTGGCTTGGGTTGGGGTTGACGTTGTTGGGGTGGGGTTGTGGTATGGTCAGGGTTGCGGTTGGGGCTTTCGGCCCAGGCCCAGGCCCAAGCCCTAGCTTTGTGCTGTGCCCAAGCCCAAGCCCTAGCACCAAACCAACCTCAAACGCCAACCCAAGCCCCACCCAGGACAAACTGCCGTGTTTGGTGCCCCTACTCCTTCACCGTCATACTCCTTAACATCTAGGGCCAGGGTCTGGCTTGGGTCAGCTTTGTGGATGGAGCTGTTGGCTAGGACCTGGGCTTTGGGCAACGGTTCGGAGAATGGTTTTTGCGCGCCAAGGTACAGGTAGTAAATTGTGATTTTCACGAGCACTTTCGTGTGCATGCTTGTGAAAACCATGTACACCATTCTTATAGAGAAAGGGCCCATACAACATGCTGTGATATTGGTCATAAGGAGGGCAATGTAGTACCCTCACAGAATTCGAGCATCTGCAAAAGCTGATATCACATCCACCTTCTCTTGGTATTTGAAGGACGAGAGCAGCAAGCTCAAAGATGAAGAGTATTTGTGTCGAACATATCTTTGTTTTTGCGAAACAT
Organism: Eutreptiella sp. 'Long Island Sound 2002'; assembly: GCA_964036045.1. Lineage (NCBI taxonomy): Eukaryota > Euglenozoa > Euglenophyceae > Eutreptiales > Eutreptiaceae > Eutreptiella > Eutreptiella sp. 'Long Island Sound 2002'. Next base: position 6,224,131 of record OZ038398.1, on the reverse strand, counting down.
GGGTGGCATGACCGACAATCAAGGCAAGGTGTGTGCACGGGCTGCCAAACTGCATGCCCCTTCCCGTTGCCATATTGCCATGCAACGGCATATACATACCCAACCATAGTTGCATGAATTATGACAGGAACTACTGGATGGGACATCATCAAAGCAAGGCTCAAGTGACACCCGATGGCACTGTGAATTATTACACGTGGTGTGGGGAGGGAGTTCAACCTTATGGCCGTTGTGCGACTCCTAGTCCCCACGCCCTTTTTGCACATCACCTCACTCCTGGGAATCTTTCCTCTGGGGAATTCTAACGTTATGGGCGGGGAAGGTCGTATCTGCTCCGTCATCCCGCCAGCCATTTACCCGTTTTCCCGTACCACAGCCCATCATAGTGCCGCGCCTGTAGGATGTCTTGGCATTCATACCCATGTGATTTGTAAGTGACTCATGCAAAGTGGATCAGTCACTTCGTTGGGTGCGTTATTCGGTGGTGGATAAAAAACACGCCACCTTTGTGCACCCTTTGGGTCGAAGCCTGCATTGGCGTATTTGATTGCCTTGACCTTGGTGTAGTTCATGAACTCACTCCAAAGGAGTTGTTGCTGGTTCCCCTTGCTGACTTGCTTGGACGCAGGGCATCATTGACCCAGTTTTGTCTCCTGTTACTCGGGACATTTAGGACCTAGTTTTACAATGTTTGCAGTGTGGGATTTGGACTGACTGTCCTGTGACACAACGACCCATACCGCGTGCTTACTAAATGGCTTTGATGGGTTTCGCTGTCTTCCCGCGGTGGCATCATGCAGTCCCTTCTCAACCGATAGACTGCGTGCAACATGGCATACGGATGCATGCCATCCTTTCCCTAAATCGCGAGCCCTCCTCTTCAGAAAGCTTGTCATAAAAAGATCATGGGACCCGCAGGCATGCTATGTGATGTAGATCCTTGGGGCTCATCTTGTTGTACCACTCCTCCGCATAATCAGTCCATGGGCCCGCCTAAACGCTGTCCTCCATTTGGGGCATTGGATGAGGTGTTTCTGTACTGCGGTGATGTTGCAAACAGAGGCGGCAATGTACCACAGTGTGGTCCCATGGGGCACCCATGGTGGTCCCATCTACGGTAACTAGCAATCTACTCACTGTGGTATGTTGATACAACACTAGCAGAGGCTTGGGGCTGGAGCTGAGGCTGGGGCTGGGGCTAGAGCCGGGGCTGCAGCTAGGGCTGGGGCTGGGGCTGGGGCTGGGGCTGGGGCTGGGGCTGGGGCTGGGGCTGGGGTTGGGGCTGGGGCTGGGGCTGGGGCTGGGGAGGGGGCGGGGGCGGGGGGTAGGGTTTGGGCTGGGGATGGGGCTGGGGCTGGGGCTGGGGCTAATGGCCCTGAACTGTGCACCCGAAGTGTTCTGCGCAGTCCATCACCGTCTGCATCCGAGAACAGTGCTAAGGTCTGCGCAATAAGATCAGGGATTTGACAAAGAAGCTGTTGGACAGACCGCATCAGCAGCTGCTGCACATGCTGGGCAATGTCCTGGGCATACGCCTCAGGGAGGTCTGTGCTTTCCTTGCCACATCCGGAGGCCAGTGGAGGCGGAGGAGCATCTGTCTGGTGGCGGCTGTTGCCCTGCATACTCCACGTGAAGTGGCGTCCGCCCTCGGGCACAACCATCTCATCCGCTTCCGCCGCCTCCCGTCCCGCACTGCCTTCTCTGCACTCCAACGTCTCGCTGGGGCAGCTCCGTTGCGTCGCCTGCAGTCCTCGAGGCTGACCAAACACTGGCCGCAAGTCGGTGGTGCAGACCCACCGCAGCGGGTCACGTGCTGCAGTGTAAGTGGTAATGTGGCGTGGGCAGAATTGTGCCCATGAAGAGTCCATGGACGTTGTGGGACCTGAAGCGGAGTGTAAAATGAGCGAAAATGAGGCGCCCTGATCCTCACGCTCACGCTCACGCTCACGCTCACCCTCACCCTCACCCTCACCCTCACCCTCACCCTCGCCCTCACCCTCACCCTCACCCTCACCCTCACCCTCACCCTCACCCTCACCCTCACCCTCACCCTCACCCTCACCCTCACCCTCACCCTCACCCTCACGCTCACCCTCACCCTCACCCTCACCTCCACCCTCCCCCTCCCCCTCACCCTCACCCTCACCCTCACCCTCACCCTCACCCTCACCCTCACCCTCACCCTCACCCTCACCCTCACCCTCACCCTCACCCTCACCATCACCCTCCCCCTCACCCTCACCCTCACCCTCACCCTCACCCTCACCCTCACCCTCACCCTCACCCTCACCCTCACCTCACCCTCACCCTCACCCTCACCCTCACCCTCACCCTCACCCTCACCCTCACCCTCATCATCACCATCAGCCCCAGCCTAACAGATACTCTCACCCTCACCTTCACCCTCACGAATGCCCCTGCTCCGGGCACATACCACTGGGGTCATCCGTGGGCGTGCGGAAGTACCACGTCCGAGCCTCCCAAGTCCACACATTGTCCTCGGACACGGCGGCGCGCACAAATAAGGGGCACTGCCCCAGCACATCCGTGCAGACGGTGACCTGCAGTGAGAGGCCAGTAGCGCCGGGCGGCAGGGTTCTCGCGAGGTTTGTTCAGATGGAGTCAATCGTACCGATCGGCCCCCGTCGCCCCCCCCCCCCAGCCCCGGGCAGGTAGGGCGGTCCCTAAGAGGAGGAAAAACGCCAATGCTGGCCGTCAAAATCAGCTGGACGGTTGGGCTTACCGAGGGCAGTTGGGAGCGAACCGATGACGGTTGGAGGGTAAAGCGGTAACAAAAACGGCCAAACGGGGAAGCGGTAAAAGAACCAACAGTCGCAGAAACAACACCCGATGATGCATGGACACGCCGTTGTTTGGAGTGGCGGGTAGCAATGCACCGGTGGATGGCACACACTACACCGACCCGCTGGCTTCACAACGTTCTTGGGTGCACCCATGGGCAGCAGAAATGACCGATGCTGTGCCCCATGGTGAAGAGGCCGTCCTGCGAGGGCGGCAACCGTGAGAGAGCCATTCCTGTCACCACTGGCGTGGCAGGCAATCCTACTCAAACACGCCCCCCCCCCCAATACCGCACTTGTCGGTGTGACCCCGTAGGAGCTCTGTGACCCTCTTGTGACCACCCCCCCGGGCTTTGCTTGAAGGGGAGGGGGGCCATCAGGGCAGTCTCAGAGCGATTGCAGAGCGGTCACAGGGGATGTGAAAGCGGTTGGGGGTGGGCGGTTTTTGGCGGTTGGAAATGCGGTTGGGGGCTGGTGTTGGGGTATGGGAACGCCTTTCGGGTAGAGTCAGGGCAGTGGGGAGGGGGGAGCCCCCCTGTGCGGCATTCTGTCTGGTTGTTGCTCCTTTACGGGGGCCCTGGACAGTCACCCGCTCTTCCCTTCGCATGTTGCGTCGGGTCGCTGCGTTCTGTCGGCCGCTGCGGCCAGTGCTCTTGCTGGTGTCGTTTCCGTGTTCGCGGAGCCCAGTGGTTGGTGTGTTGGGGGCTGTGCTGAATGTGGCATGGTGTGCCGTTTGCGCGTCAGCGGCGCTCAATAGTTGGCGTATTGAGGATGTGCTGGTTGCTGGCGGGGTCGTTTGACTGTTTTTGCTGTCCACGTGCCTCTGTCTACAGGCCGTCAGTAGCCTGCCTCGCTGTGTTTCTGTGTGCGTGAGGCCCAGGTGCCCTGTTCCACCACGCGCTGTCCCGGCCGTCCACCATATGTCCTTTTCCCCCTCACAGCTGGTCTGCCCCTGATGGGCTCCCGCTCCTGTTGCGCAAACAGCCCATCTGGGCTGCGGGAGACACCCCCCACCTGATGCCGGTTGAGCAGGGGTTGCCCTGGCACCTGGTAGCAACGGGGCTGGCTGGCCAAGCCATCCCCTTTATTGTCGCTGCCTGCCATGCGCACGCTCTCCCATCCGCTCCATTCTGGTTCCCTGTTCCCGCTGTTCTGGTTGCCTCTCCTGCTTTGCTGTGCCCCTCCTCCTTGTCTGCTGTGCTCGCCCTTGTCCCTCCTGGTGTGGCTCCCGCGTTCTGTGTGTCTGTGTTGCTCCTCCCCCTGTCTGTTGGCGCTCCTGGGTGCCCATGTCGCCCCCTCCTGTCCCACCCGCCTGCCCCCCCGTACGAGGATTGCACATCTCCATACGATGTGGACTGTCCCGTGCACGGTTGGCTGGTCACGGCCCTGTTGCCACCCCCGTGGCGGGCACCTCCCGGCGCGCGGGGCGCAGCTCCCGCCCTTGTGGAGTACGTGGGCACCTTGCAGAGGGAGCCCCCCCCCCCCCCCAGTGGCCCTGGACGAAGTATTGTTTGGGCCCCAAACGACACGTTCCTCTGAACGAACAGTGCGGGCGTAGGGGATGTGTCGGGGTGGCACCCCCCCCCCCCCCGGCTCCACCGTCACCGTGGCAGCCTTTGCACGCCGCAGTGAAGTGGATTGCCGTGTGGACCCTCCAATGCGTTGGTGCCCCGACCCGCCGCTGATGGAGACACAGATGTGAGTGGCAAGAGGCCGATTCACGCCGCCGGCTGCCCAAAGAGCAGCAGAGCCCCAGGGCGTCCCCCCCCGCTTGTGCGGAAAGGGACCCGAACGCTACCCCGCAAATCCCACCGCGCGCAGTCCCAAGGCTTGTGGGTTTGTAGATACGGTGGCTGCCATCAGGTCCGGCTGCGATGTCCACAGTAGACCCCCGCCGAGCCTGCCACGTCACAGTTTTTCTTAAAGGGGGGGGGGCTGGGGGGGGGGGGGGGGGCTCTGGAACCCAAAAGTCCAAAAGTTTGCGCACCAAAAATAGCCCAAATCAATATTTCCTTTTGTAAATTTCAATGTTTCTTTTGGCTCAGCCCAAGATGAGCTGGCGTAGCCTGCTCACTTCACAGTACTCGAGATGACCTCTCGGAATCAAGGTTCAGAGCTGCCCAGTGCTACGATGATCCCACAGTGGCCGTGGTAGCGGATCCGACACGTAGTGAGGGATTGGCTGAGTCTGAAAGCAGGTTTTCCCCACCATGAAATCCAGGTTCCAGGGGGGGAGGGTTAGCCCCCCCCCCCCCGGGAGATGCTAAGTTGTTATGCAAACCTCTGGCCACGGCCCTCACCGCCCGCTGTGCTACCCTCATCCGTTCTTTGTCCGCCCGGGCCGTTAGTGGAGCCGTGCAACCCCCTGCCTTTCTGCACCGCTGGTTACTGTCCCGACCGCAATGGGTTGCGGGCGCCACCGCGTACAACCCAGTCAAAGGTGGGCATTCGACAAGGGGGCTGCCCCGTGCGTAACGCCTGCGACCGGCCCCCCCCCTTTCCCCAACTGCGCAACCCAACCGCATGTAAAACCGACAGTAACCGCCCCGAACCGTTTTGGCACCCGGGGCACATGGGAAGGCGGGAGGGGCCCAGAGCGGGGATCGCAGGCGCGGTCTGGAACGCGGTTGGAGACGGCCCCAGGGATGCATTAGAAGGGAAGGGACCTCGGAGGCGGCCCCAGAAGCGGTTAGATGGGGCGGTTGGAGGAGGTTGCCCAAGCGGTTCGGGGCGGTTACTGTCGGTTACAAATGCCATTGACGCTGGCACTTGCCGTCAGCGGGACGGTGGCTGGGCACAGCCTGGGCGCCCTGGAGGGGGGCAACCCCCCCCCCCGCCCTCCAATGCTGCGCACGGACAAGAGCATCACCTGAAGCACGCCGTCCGGCTGGACACCGACGACACAGGCCCAATACGCCCCCTCGAGCGTCTGCAGGTGCGCCCGCAAGTCTGCGTGGGGGCCGAGGGGCAGCGCGTGGAGCTCCTCCGCGAGACCGCAGCCCGTGGCAGCGCCGGCGTAGAACACGCTGCACGTCCCGGGGGCCACGCCCAGGGGCTCACCCCCGTGGCCTGGGCGGCGTGGGCACACGTGGGCACGACCGTCCACTGGCAACACCACGCGGACGGTGTCGGCCAAGTGCACACGGGGCATTCTGCCTCTAGGACGGTGTGGAATCGGTGGGGGTGGGGCGCAAGCAGGTCTCAAAGCGCTCTACACATGCACGTCCTGGTATGCATATGCAGCAATGTCCGGCAGTTCCGCATGCTCACAGGTATGATACACGTGTGCCACCATACAATTGTCTGCACCTGATGACCTTTATCTTGTCAACACGTCAGTGTTTATATGCTACAAGACAGGAAAAGGCGCCCTGTTGCTGCCATCCTGCATCCGAGTCACCTTGCGCGTGCTGGCACTCCTCAGCCAAGTAACCTGGACTAGGACTTCGCTTCAGGGGGAGGGGGTGGGGGCGTATTGTGGCCACAACCCGTTGGCACCCTTCCGACTTTGGGTGCCAAGGTGCAACCCCCCCCACTCTCAAGAAACCTCCACGAAAAGAGTACGTTGCATGCCGCTGACCACGTAAGACAACGCAGCCCAACATACACCACGACGCGACACGACACGACACAACACGACACAACGCGACACGACACGACACGACACGACACGACACGACACGACACGACACGACACGACACGACGCAACACGACGCAACACGACGCGACGCGACACGACACGACGCGAAACGACACGACACGACACGACACGACACGACACGACGCGACGCGACACGACACGACACGACACGAATCGACACGAATCAACACGACGCGACACGACACGACACGACACGACACGACGCGACACGACACGACACGACGCGACACGACACGACTTGACACAACACAACACGACACGACACGACACGACACGACACGACACGACACGACCGGACGCGACACGACACGACGCGACACGACACGACACAACACGACACAACACGACACAACACGACGCGACACGACACGACACGACGCAACACGACGCGACGCGACACGACACGACACAACACAACACGACACGACACGACACGACACGACACGACACGACACGACACGACACGACACGACACAACACAACACGACACGACACGACACAACACGACGCGACACGACACGACGCGACACGACACGACGCGACACGACACGACACAACACGACACAACACAACACAACACGACACGACACGACACGACACGACACGACGCAACACGACGCGACGCGACACGACACGACACAACACAACACGATACGACACAACACGACACGACACGACACGACACGAATCGACACGACACGACACGACACGACGCAACACGACGCGACGCGACACGACACGACACAACACAACACGACACGACACAACACGACACGACACGACACGACACGAATCGACACGACACGACACGACACGAATCGACACGACACGACACGACGCGACACGACGCGACGCGACACGACACGACGCGACACGACACGACACGACACGACGCAACAGGACACGACACGACACGACACGACACGACACGACACGACACGACACGACGCGACACGACACGACACGACACGACACAACACAACACAACACGACACGACACGACACGACGCAACACGACGCGACGCGACACGACACGACACAACACGACACGACACGACACGACACGACACAACACAACACGACACGACACGACACGACACGACACGACACGACACGACACGACACGACACGACGCAACACGACGCGACATGACGCGACGCGACATGACGCGGCACGATGCGACACGACACGACACGACGCGACACGACACGACACGACACGACACGACACGACACGACACGACACGACACGACACGACACGACACCACACAACACAACACCGTGAACACCCCACCTGACGGAGGACCACAGGTCACCGCAGATAGTGTGCAGCCTCATACTGCGCGTGGATATCAGGAGGGGGTGCCCCCCAGCCCCACACCACCACTAATGGCGAAATGAAAATTGCACCATTAAATCTGGTCGCTACACTGCTCAACTTTGGAGAAAGAGCACAGGAGCTTCAAAACATGCAAATAACCGAAAACCACGTTTTCTAAGCATTGTGACATTCTGGGGCAATTATTAACGCTTATCCGTGCGCCAAATCGTACATTAATAGCCTTTGGGGTTGGGCGGTCGAATGGTAACAAAAAACTGTCAGCCACTGAAACGTTTTTGTCTTGGGAACTCATGGTGTGGGAAGTCTCCACGGTTGTTTTTGTTTGAAACGTTTTTGATGGGGACAACGCCAAATGTACCATTGGCCATTGTTTAGCGAGAAAATGTTTTCAACGGTGTTATGAAGCGCGAGCCCTGGCAAAGGGAACGTCCAGGCTGGTAGGCTTCACCTTAGGAAATTGCAGTGGTGGGAGCCCTACATCGCGCCAGTGGATCGGGCGTACAGGCGGATGATTTCAATAGCAGTTTTGTGAATGACGTGCACGGCTGCCACTGGCAGTTGCGCTTTCAAGACAAAGGGGGACGTGAAGGGGTGAATCTGCAGTCTACTCATTGCCTAGGAAAAGGCAGTGGGGCAGTCTAAAGTCAGATCTAACGCAGCAACAATTCCTGAGACTCAAAACACTAGCTGCAGATCATCTGTGGCAGTGTATGTCACATTCCAGCTGAACAACAGCCTGTTGTCTCAGAAAACGAAAATGCATGCCGACAGAAAGTTGCTCACTGCTATTGCCAAGGGGGGGGGCGACCCCTCGGTTCTGGACGCCAACTACCCCCCCTACTAACTGTTGGCCGGAGGCCCCTGGGGGGGGGGGAGGGGGGATCTGAGGGGGGGGTTCAGGGAGGGCGAAGGGGGGGGGGGTATAGGAGGGGCTGGGGGGGGGGGGCTCCGGGAGGGTCGGTTGGGGGGCGGGGTCCAAGTGGGGCAATTCGGGGTGGGGGGGGGGGGGGGTCCAGGTGGGGCGATTTGGGGTGTTGGGGGGGGGGGAGGGGGGCACAGGCTCCCCTTACCTCCCCTTGCCCTCCCTCTAACCATACCATCACCATAAACCTAACCCTAACCTTTGCAGCTAGTTGGTTTGGCCATGCCAGCCATGTTGATTGGGCTGAACAAGATCCCCCCAATTTCGTTCATGGCTGCTTTTGCCACATCATCGCTCTTCATTTTGGACCCCAACACTCACTCTGACCCTAGCCTAGGGTGAGAGCCAGGGCTAGGGTTAGGGCTAGGGTTAGGGTCACCGAGCTGGTGGAACCAGTCTTGGTTTTATAACCCTTTTTAGGGTCTAGGGTGGACCTACCAGGTTTAGCAGCAAGCAGCAAGCAGCAAGCAGCAAGCAGCAAGCAGCACGCGCGAAATGGGAAAAAATCAGAACTCCGTTGTGGTGCTTCGGATTCGGCTGAAATTTTGGTAGATGATACCTATGGGTGTGAGGGACAACCACACAAAGTATGAGCCAGAAACTCAACGGTGGCGGCCGGGAACGGGTGTCGCAAGTGGCGGACCTGAGTTTCAAAAACTGCAATTTAGGGCCAAAAGCAGCCATTTTTGGGCCAAAACAGCCTTAGAACCCATTCAAAACGGCCAAACAAAGGGAAAGTGTGGGTACACTCCATGTGCGGCTTGACTTTCCCGTGTCAACGAGCTCTTTGCGGCCCTCTAACTCCACCATATGTCCCGGAAACGGCCCAAAAAGGCCCCCGGAAGCCCAAAATTTTGTGCACATTGGCTGGCGACAGCCACAAACCAAGAACAGGCCATATCTTTGGCTACATGGCTCAAAACGCGATTCCAAGGGCACCTACTCCACCCGCAACCCCCCACTTTTTGTGGTTTCCACCCCTCCGAATTGCCCAAATGGACGCCTAGACCCCCATACCTGGTAGGCCCGGTAGGCTGCGGCAAGCTGCAAGCTCAAGCCCAAACAGGTGACAGCGGAGTGAAGATTGAAGGCCGAGGTGAATCAGCAGGTTGCATGTCATACACTTTCAGAGTGGGAGGGGGATGACATTCAGGCACCATTGCTGTGTCCAATTTCACTTTTGGTCGTGGTGTACTCAATCCTCACTTCTCAGCGCTCCGACGCAATGACATTGTGCACACAAACCTCGTGCTTGGCAAGGAAATAGAGGGATCGAAATCGAGAAGCGAAAGCAACTCGTGCATGATTTTGTGGAAAGGAATCAGCGGCATATGTTACAGGGCCAAAGCCTCCAAGTTTGGTGACCGTGAGTTTCCCTCCAAAAGGAAAACCGGTGCTCAGAGGCGGCTCCAGAAGCCGTTAGGCAAGCGGTTGATCCATATTGCTTGTCAATTTCTGGCCATTTTCCGTTGATAACAGCCTCAAGGGTCCCTATGCCCTCCCCAATCGAGGACGCTCGCTAGCGGCAGGACAGCACATGCTGCACGGCCAGGGCCATCTTCGCCATGACGAGCACAGCAATCGTGACGGCCGGGCGGACTATTTCTCTGGTCCTGGCGGGATTCAGTGCACAGCCAAGATTGCTATGGCAACCAACTGCCATGGAAGGCTCATCGTACGTGGTCGGAAGTGGCTTCAACATGGGCAACGGCGCGATTAGTGAGAGCAAACAAGTCAAAAAGCAGAAACCTCAGGAAACTATTTACAGCCCCAACTTCATGTGTAATGGTGCAGTGGGCTGTGACCTGCCGACCAGCACACTCATGGCATTCTAGGGTCGTCAGCACTCAGCGCAGGGACAAAACCAAAACTTGCTGCCTAACTCCTACCTTCTTGGGGGCCTACAGATCGACAAGGTGGCTACATAGCCCCTACCGTCTTAGGGGCGCCATACAACAGACAGTACAACGCACAGCCCTGCGCCTCGCTCACTTGGTTAGCAAGTACCCCGCCCCCCCCTTGTATAAGCTACGCACAGGTCCCAAGTTAATACGGTCCCTACGCCTACTGTAGCTTGGACAAGGCCATAGACGCCCGGGTTCAAAAAGAGAAGATTGCATTGTGAGCTGGTGCAAGAAAGGGGAATGTAATGCACAAATACCCCCAAGATCAGAGCTCTGTGGGTTCAAGTGGGCAAACACTCACAACAAATGTGTCCATGACCCTATGTAACTGGCAAATTTGTCACTAAACCCATGTCTTATGTGGCTGCACTACATTTGTACCGAATCAAATTAGGTACCAAATTAATACGGTCCCTACGCCCGCTGTGGCTTGGACAAGGGCGCAGCTTATACAAAGAGGGGGGGGGGGGTAGGCTTGCCTTTGAGGGGACGGCAAGCAAAAGCCCCAACATAGAAAATCGGCCCACAAAGGGTAGTGATGGCAGCGACCGTGTTGAGCCAGGCATGCAAACACCCCCGGCGCATAGGCCATTCCCCCACGTCCAGGGATGCGGCCCTTTGGCGGCGAGCAGTGCTTCGGACAGTGAGCCGCTAGTTGGGCCATGAGCCCTGCGGAGTGAAAATCGGCCCGGAGATGGTGCAGTTGGACCGGGCCGTCGCGTTGCATGGCATAGTTCAGGTGGGTCTGGCCAGACCTTTGCTTACCAGCTTGGGGGGGGGGGGGGGGGGCGGGGGGTCCCTCTGGGGCTGCAGTGCTATAGCAGAACTGGCAGTTACCACTGCGCTGGAAAACTGCTGAAGCGGGGGTTCAATCCCTGCTGCCTACGGACCGGAAATTTTTGCCACTTTTTGACTCCATTCTCCATCAAGGTTGCGGACCCACCCACCCACCCACCCCCCCCCCCCAACTTTGGGCCAAATTGCCCAAAACCAAAGTAACCCACCCACCCACAGGCCACAGACCCACCCACCCACCCCGCCCCGGGGGGTAGGGTGGGACCCACCTTAAGCAAAGGTCTGGGTCTGGCTGAAGGGGGCACGCCATGAGTGTGGCCAAAACAGGTTGTGGGAGGGGCTCAGCTCCAGGAAGATTCGGGCAGCCTCGGGCTGGGCGGCAGAGGCCATGTGCAAGATGTCCGGACCCAGAGAGCATCCCCGCACGCGACCCCCCGACGTCGCGCGGCTGCGCTGAACCTTGGTTCAAGGGCCGTGTACTTGAACACAAACGGAGCCTATCTATTTTTCATGCCGCACTTGGCTTTCAATGGGAGGGGGGGTGTGACCTAATTAAAATCAATGCGGGGGGGGGGGGGGGGAAGGGGCTCAATTGACGGGGCCCCCCAAAATCCGACCGAGACTGACCCCCGGGCCTCGGAGGTGACCCAGACCCAACATTCGGCAAAAAATGAAAATGGGATTTTTGGAATCAGCGCATCGAGGGGGTTCAGAAAAGTCATCATTTGCCATGTATTTGGTGAAAAAAATTTGGACCATTTTGTTAATGCGCAAAAAAAATTTCCGCACCTTCGGCGCCAGAGTTCATAATAAATGATAAATGGTCCTGTCAATTGAGCCCTCTTCCCAGGCCCCCCGCCCCAGTTTTGGGGGGGCTCTATTGACCCCCCCCCCCCCCCAGTTGAAAGCCCTACTGCCCCTTCAATGTGTGCTTTTCATTGTGTACGGCGCCGTTTCCGCGGGGTCCAACCCGGGGGCCATCCGACCACCATGTTGTTCTTGGGGGAGCACGTGGCCGGCACCATCGTCACGATCTCGGTCCGGTACCCCGCCTGCTCCTCGGCCCACATGTTGCGGTCCCGGTCGACGAGCCCCATGCAGAGCTTGGCCCGCTTCCACTTGGGGTCGAGCAGGTCATGCACCTCAAGCGCCTCCGTGTGGAGCTTAGTGGGACTGTAGTCGCAGATTTGGGTCACCCCCAGAAAGTCGGCTGCGGAAATTCCAAGCTCCGTGAACTGCCGTGACCGCGGCACCCGCGCCATCGGCGGGGCGGCCGCGGCGGCAGCGGCGATTGACGCCGTCTCCATTGCGGCGGCCACCCCTGCACCGATCTTGCCGTAGCAGCACGGGCAGAAGACGTACGCCGCGCCGCGCTCGACGCACTTCCACAGCGCCACGTCGGTGAAGACCCCGCAGCAGTGCAGCCCGACCCCGACATCGAACTCCCGGTCGAACTCGCACACGTCGCCGTAGAAGGTCGTGACGTTGCGCAGCCCGCTCGCCTTGGCCCGCTGCTGCGCCCGGGCAAGCGACTGCTGTCGCCGGTCGAGCAGCATGACCGAGCACTCCGGGAACGCCGCGGCGAGCACCAGCCCGACGTGCCCGCCCCCGGCCCCGAACTCGACGATGGTGTCGCCGGGCCCAACCACCCGGGCCACCAGCTCCCGGAGATTGTCGATCTGCTGCCGCTTCCGTGCGGCCCGGTGGTCGGAGAGCCCGCCGGCGCCGGGATCGAGGGTTGGATGGAGCTCGGTCCACGCCGTTGGGGTGACCGCGACCTCGCCGACCGCCGGCGCGACTCCGGCCCCCGCCAGCCGTGCCGCCACCTCCTCCGGCGTCGCGGTCGCAGGCTGCCGTGCCGCCGACGAGGCTGATGCTCGCATCACGTACTCTTCCGTGGGGCGACGCTCGCCCTTCGCGAGCTCAGGCTCACCGAGGTCAGCCGGCGCCTCGGCGCCGTCGAAGGCCCCGGCATGGTCGAGCTCGACGGAGACCGCCCGGAACCACCGCTGGATCTGCGGGAGCTGGTGCAGCACCGGCATGTCTGCCATCAGCTCGGCCGCCCACCGCCGCAGCACCACCCACATCGCGATATCGGCGGCGGACAGGTACCCCCCGGCCTGCTCCGAGCCGCAGAGCCAATCCCGCGTCCGGACGTGCTCGTTGAGCTCGAGGAGCGGGAGCGGAGGCAGCACTGTCCATGCCTTCAGTACGGGGGCGGCCGCCGCAGCTGCGCCGCCGTCGGCGGGGCTGTCGGCCTCCGGAGCGGTGGTGGACGTGGCGGCGACGGGCACGGCGTACCGCTCCGCCAGAGCGGGCGCAAGGTCATCTGCCGCGAAGCACACCCATCGGCTGACTTGCCGCCGCCCGAGCGCCTTCTTCCCGAGCGGCTTCCACCCCCACCGCTGCAGCCGCCGTCCCGGCGGCAGATCAGCCGACGCTGCGACCGTCGCCGAGATGGCGGCGAGGAGGGCCTCACCATTTGCGACAGTCCCGGATGCCGGTTCTCTGGCGCGGGCGACCCATTGCGGCGCCATCGCTGGGCCAGCGCCGCCTTCCGGCGGCGCTGCAGCTGTTGTGACGAGCCGCCGGAACAGGCCGACTGTCTCGGAGAGCAGGTCGGCTGCAGCCATCCTCATGAAGCGACAGGACAGGGGGCTGGGCTCGCGAGTACCTATGGAAACAGAGAGATGTTCGTGAAAAAGCCATGGATTTGAGGATTTGCGACTGTCTGTTTTAGCCTCTTGTTCATCCATGTGGTTTTGGAATCACCAAAATGTGCCTCTACCCATGGTCTTGGATGCACTAGTAAAAACGACTGTTGGTCGAGCTCATGAAAGTGATGTACAACAGCCAATCGGGGAGGGCCTAGTGGTGCACAATTTGTTGCTCTTAGACCAGTCACCGCTCAAATTTACTACAATCAAACATTACTAGTGGCAATACTGAACCATCTTGTTTGTGTGTATCTTTGTGGCAATAATTGATTTGATTTGATTTGATTTGATGTGATTGTGGTTACCGTAATGCCCATTCCCATGGTGCATGACTCCAGCTTTGGGGATATCACGAGCAAGCACTTCCGGAGAACTCGTTTTTCTACTGTGAAAATCCGCGTGGTGAGATTTGTTGTGATCCAACAGATGCCAATCGTAATACTCTCGCTTAAAATGCCACAGGTGGTTCCAAATGATTCCAAACTGTGAAAACTGTTTCGTCTCACGGCAAATTTGTCCAAACGCTTCCTCAAATGTATGTGTCCCCAAATGCTTACACACGTGCTCCCTGACGTCGGCCAAATGTGATCGGTTAACGGTTATGGGGAAACCCACACCATACATGAACTCAGCAACGGAATCCAAACCGAGAGCAAACTTGACACTGTGATCCCAACTACTGCAACACCCATTGTATCCGATTACCCGAGGGATGGGCCCATGATGACCCAACTTGAACAAGTCAGACACTTCAACGGGGGCCAGCAAATATGCATCCGTGTCGACAATGCCAATGAAAGTATTGTTTGTGTAATTGTCCGCATAGAAGCCACTAAACTGTTGCCGTGCATAACCGTCACGTCTGAATGCATCACATAACGTCCCTTGGGGAGGTGGCGCTTCCAATTCCACCCTTGGATATGGCGGCAGGCTGGCGAGCACATTTGCCCCATGGTGGTCCTGTGGTGTCTCTTCATCAAATACAAGCACAATGTCAGTCTTCCAGCGCCTTGGCCAGAAAATCAAATAAGATGGAGCAAAGAAGTTCCAGTACTCAAGAACTGCTCCATGGTACAATCGAATCCAAATTGTTAATGATGGATAATCATGTCGAGGTGTCGATCGTGGTTCCATATGGCCGCCCAGAACAAGGTGGCAAAGGATTGCAAGCCAGACGTAGCGAATATTTCCCATACAACACAAAACCTGCTGTAGGTATGCCACGCAAAGCGAGAGTAAGTGGACAGAGGACACCCAACTTACCCCGATCTCACCCCAATTCTGATCTGCAAAAGTGTGCAATATTTCACAAACATCCTTCCAAAAACTAGCTCACAATTCCAGTGCACTCCTGATCATAAGTGAAGAAGCACCATTAGAGCATAACTCAGCAGGGGTGTTCAACTGGCAACAATAAATTGCACACCCAATGCGCGAAAACCCGTTTGTCTACCATGTGCTGAACACTGCGCACCTAACACTGGCCAAAGGCTCAGTGTTGCATCAAGCCACGTCAGAATCGTTCTACCGTAATCACAAAGAAATGTGCGTGGGAATGGGTTCTTTGTGCTGTACACGAGTGAGTGAGTCAACACTGTGGTTTTTTTCTGAACTGCACAGCCGCACATGTTCATAAGTTTACAAGTGGCGGCGCTCATCTCTCCAAGCTGCAGACCCAAGGGCTGGCCCACGATGTCTTTGCTGCCTCCATGCTCGGCCATTTGCAGGCTTTGCTGCCATATCTAGTAGGTTCATTTCCTCGCCGTTGTCGTATTTGGGCACACTGTCCTGTGCCCTGTGGCCTGCGGCCTGACGGCTGTACAGAGTGTCCGCCGTGTCCAGTGCCCTTCCGAACGGGGCTGGCGTGTGGGCCATGTGCGCGCAGGTCAAGGCGGCGGTCGACGGCGGAGAGGCCAACCTTCTTCACTCGTGTGGCAACGACTGCGGCGGGTTTTTCGGGGATGTTCTCAATGGTTACGCCGACATTCTGGGGTTTGTCAGTAACGTGACCAACGACGTAATCTCAGGCGTTACTGATGTTGCTGCAACCTGCTTTCACGACAGCCGCATGGGGCTGCTGTTTGGCCACAACAGCAAGGAGAAGAACAATCAGGGTGGTATGTTGTGAGCATCAGGAGTTTCCACAAGAACGGGTCAAAATTTGTGGGGGGCGCAATCATCATTCAAACTGCAACTGTTCTTGTGTTCGAGAGGATATGCTATGGACAATCTAGATGAAGCACAATGTATTCATCCGTCAAAAAGCTGCAGAGCGGCCGGTCCACGGGTTCGCTGTCCCATTGGTTTTTTGAAATGTCGTGCGTGGACCAGCATTCGGTCGACGGCCCATTGCCACAGCCGATGGTCACGAGTCTGTGGATCATATCGGAATCCGCCCGACACATCCTGATGACAACCGCAACCATCTTCGAACCCAACAGCATGTGGGTTGTGTGCGCGACCCAGTGGTGAGAGGCAAACGGACACATGTTGTGTCGTACACCACTGCTACATGTACCACACTGTCCTTCTCCGCAGCCACCAACAGGTTTTCAATCCGCACAGACAGTTGTGGCCACTAGTTCAGATCCTAACCTGGTTCAGATCCCCATCTCCCAACCTCACAACCTCCTTTGCAAATCCTTTTGGGGTCACGTCCAACAGCGCCTCCCCAAGGACCTCCATGGTGCGGACCACACCCGCCGGCCCCTCCGGCACGTCCTGCCAAGCCGCCTCGTTGTCGTCATCGGACGATGAGTCGTTGGCGTCTGGGGGGGGGGGGCAAGTTGATTGTGGCCTGCTTCCCCCCCTTCTGTCCTGCCTTCTTCGGCTTCCCCTTCTTCTGGGGCATCCAGAAGACTGTAAACCAAGAAGGGGAACAGGAAAAAGCGCATTTTGACATGCGCTATTCCTGGTTTTGACGTGCGCTAAAACTGGTTTTGTCTTAAGCTACATTGCACTACAGTACAAGCTAAAACTAGTTTTGACGCGCGCTAAAACTGGTTTTGACGTGCCACAAACGAAGGCAAACGAAGCAAACAGGGCACAAGACAAAAGTCGATAGGGACCCAGGTTTGACGTAAGACGGCCCAACCTGTTACTGGAAAAAGCATGGATTTAGCCTCATTTTACATCAATTTGACATGGTTTTGTCCTACCACCACCCAAATACATGGAGGGACACGACAAACACCGTTTAAGCTTGTTTGACCTAGATTTGACTGGGTTTTACCGCGTTTTAGCGAAACTTCACTTGTCCCATTTGTCTTCGTAGTTACATACCAGCAACAAATCGCAAGCACCAGACTACCCAGGATGAACAGTTTCACTTGCAGTGCCATGACTCAAAACAGTCCCGAAAATGCAGAGCCGTCCCACAGGTCTTGCAAGCAAAATTGGTTCGGCGGCCACATACTGCACACATCGGTTTTGTCCCTGTTTGAATGGGGACATGCACATTTTTTACTTCTTCTTTGGCAAACGGGACTAAAATTTCCATGAGTTCCCATTGGAAATGCCATTGACATGACACATGGTTGTTCCCTCCGGAACCAAATGGGATACGCCAGCTATAACATACATGTTAGCCATGCAGTAGCGAAGCAACATGGAGCGCACGGCATTGCTCCACGTTCGAAAGCGATGGACCTCTCTCAAATTGGAGGGCCATTTGGTTGGCGGTATCAACACCACCGGCTAGATGCCTATAGGCCCCAATGGGCGCCGGTAGGTGGTAGCCTTTCTTGTGTATCACAGAGCCCTGTGGGAAAATACAATTGCTCAGCATGGTTACGAGGCGGGCTGGCTTATGACCCACTTTGGGGTTCTTATAAATGTGGAGACAATACTTGCGGTCGGGGATGTAACCTGTGGCCAGGTCACCCTCATCCAACAGTTCACCCCCTTCCGTTACTCCCTCGGCACTTCGTTTTGTGAGGAAAAGAAAGGGGATGTCACGGGACGCCAAATCACTGGCCGTGGCATCCATACCAAAGTAAGTATCGCCTACCAGGGCTGTCCCAGCTGGTAATATGTCTGCCCAGAAATTGACAATTTGACGTGGGGTGAAATTACCTGCCGCTAGGGTTGGGGTGCGCAGCACACCCCGTGCCGCAGTGTATAAATAGACATTAATTACATAAGCATTTACTCCATCTGCGAGGCAATAGAGTTTTATGCCGGTGCTGTGGGGTTTTCGTGGGATGAACAGGCGGAGGGGACCGGCATACTGCCCGGTGTGTCGACAGATTGACTCATCCCCTGCCACCACTTCACCCCACACCCACAGCTTTTCCACGTAGTGTTGCAAGTTTCCAAAAGGGCGTCGATTGCGGGCCGCAAGAGGCGGTTTAAAGTATAATATTCACGTCGTGTGAGTAGCTGAACTAGATGCCTATTATACGAAAGCAGCTTAGGGTCCCACACATCGTCTATTCTCCGTGGACGTATCATGCCGAGCAGCAGCTTGAACACCAGAAATCTCGTAACAAGGTCGTCCATGCCGTGCTCCCTAGCCTGATGTAGGCAGGCTGTGTGTACAGGTCTATGATCGGCCGCATGACGTCGTACCAAATGGAGATGACGCCGTTGTAGGCTGCCTTGGGTTGTTCTTGGTCACGTTTTTGTTTCTTGAGCATGCGCTTCTCCATGAACGTGGTGATCCGTTCATAATTTTGAGGGTGCGGGCATTGGTCGTACGAGTGTCCAATTACACCGCAGTTAATGTGCAATGTCTCATCAACACGCCCGCATCACAAAAATATTTGTTGCAACATTTTGTGGTTGACTTAGCACTTGCACGTGTGCTTGCAGCCCTTTTGCCACCCGACGACGCGGTGTGGGTACCTTGAAGGCCTAAATTCTGATGTCTGAAACCCGGAGTTCTGTCAAGTATTCCGTGTAGCTCAATTATCTACGTTTGACTAGTTTTTATCGCCACTACGAGAAGACGATGCCGAACGCACCCCGTTTGAATTTCCAGCCGAACCATATCGCCGGGACGCTATTCCTTTGGTGTGACGAATGCAGATGGACGTCGAATCACACCACAGCACAACATGGCCAACACCAAGCAGCCGGTGGCACAGGTCGTTGGGCATGTGTTGTCAAACTAGCATTGTGTATTGACATTTCCATGCACGCATGTCGTATTCCTTAATGGCATACCATATTGAATGCACCATTCATCCCATGACGCGTCAACAAACACGTATGTGAAGCATATAGTGTCATTATCCTACACCAAACTCACACACTCCAGGAAAACACCACGGGCGGGCTTAGGAGCCGTGAGGGCGTCCCCCTAGCAGTTTGACAGCCAGTGGTGACTGCATTTCTGTAGAGTATAGGTGCGATGTGTTGAAGAACGCATCACAATGCTTCAACCTTCCGTTTGCGGGGATGTGGGCGATATTGGCAAGGGGGTCCCTCTTCTTCCACTACACAATTACCAACGTAAATGGCATCACAACTGTCTGTGGTTGCCCTGATGCCCAGCACATCATGTTCTGTGGCAAACCTCAGCTCTATTAGTGAAAACAGCTTGTTCAAAAAGGTCCCAGGGTTCCAGCCGGTGTGTGGGGTAGCTACTTTCAATTGGTGCCCCAGGGCTTCAATGGCTTGACCCCCAAAGGCCCCCACCCCCACACCGTACTTGGAAAAGACATGATTGAGCTCACGAGCAAGCTCAACATCGCAAAAGTGCCTGTACGGGAACATATCATCTGGGGCGTCCCAGATTGAGCGCAATGTGTGTGCCAGGGTTCGAGCTAGCTCTGCACCCTCATTCACTTGCACGTGTGACCTTGAAAGGCTATAATGCTACCAAAGAGACACAACTTGGGTATCACTAGACGAATGCTGCAATAGTGCTGAATCATGGTAACCAATGGCAACCAATGGTACGAATGCTACAACTGCCTTCAATGCTACAACAGAGACACACCTTTGCTAGTAAGCCTGTGAGAAGAGGGCTGAACTGCTGAAGCATAGCGCGACGAATGCTACGAATGCTTCAAATGCTACACAATTCAATGTTACAAGCTTAAATGCTGTGTGGGTTACCTGAGGTGGCCAACACGTGGCCTTGATGAATTCCTTGTGCGAATGCGAGTTGAAAGGTCTGCACTTGGAGGTGCTGTTGGTGCGCGATGGCAGAGAGGTGCTGACAAACACACTGGTTCAAGCCACAAGGACAAAAAGACATCTACAGGCAAAGGGGACACAAACTGGCAACCCCACATTGACAGGAGGTAGAACTGAAATGAACACCAAGTACCCAGCATCGACAAAACGCATCGTCAAACGCAGCTTGAAATGGTCCGAGCATCATTCGCCTGGTACTAAGTGCGTGTTCACTTTCAATGTATTCAAATTTGCTATGATGCGTACTCTTCAGCGGGCAACGTTAGGCAAGCATACACAAAGCAGGAGATTGGCTTGTGCCCATAACACAACCTCAACGCGGCTTTATCTTGTCTCTGAGAAAGTTACAAATTGCCGAAAGGCTGAAAATGGATTCGAATCGAGCATGACCGGCTGGAATCGCCTGACTATTCAATACAAAATACTTCAATCCTCGTGGATCCGTTTAAGTACGAAAATTCCCAAGGTCAGCCTCCTCAATTTGGCTCTAATTAACAAATTGCGAAGGAGGGGCTAAACAGTGAACGAGGTGTCAGAAAATGCGACGACGGTAGGTCGCGGCAGTTGCGGCCGCGGGTTGTGATTCTTTGGTCCAAGCAAAGTGGAAAGTTTTTGCTTTGAATGTACCAACTGTGTGATTTTTTCACCGACCTTTCCTCCATTTTTCGCCAGTCGATTCCATTTGCATTTGCAGTGGTCCACTCGGACCCCACTTGCCCTCGGAAACTAGAATGGGGGGGCACTTTGTGTGCACTGCTGGTAGAACGAAAGACAAGTGTTGTATTACGTCTTTCTTCCGTCACTGCTAGCATGTGTTGCCCGATGACAATTCGTAGATGCATACTCACATACTCCACATACTCAGCATGTCAGATGTTTTGGCTTATATGAATTTTGATGTATATCACAATGATATTTTTGTCATTGGTAGCAGGATAGCCAAACAAAAGCGCGGCGTTGCGATAGGCGGTCTGTGCTCAGCGCAAGCTGCGCACCTTTTTTGTATGATGCGTGAGTTGTCGTTTAACACTTCCTCCGGCTCTCCAGCTCACAAGCTGTCACGACGCCTGCCCAAACATGCCCTTCCCATCCCCCCTTACAGGTACATGGACAATATTGTAGGTGCCATATGTGGGAACATCGGCCTCACTAGGCTCCAGCGTATGTTCGAAAAACTGTATGGGCTGGAATTGCAGCAGGAATCCGAAGGTCTGGTGATTCCCAGCCTGGAAGCGGTTCTGTGCGTGCTACCAGACACCGCAGAGGTATCAATGCGCCTGAAAACTAAGGTTGATTGGAGTGTGCCCCCCCACAAACGGTTCTCCCGATTCCCGGACCCCGAGGCTGTCCAAGCAAAACGCTCCACCAAGAGTATTGCTGTCACCCTGGGACTCAAATCCGCTGGGTATTCCACGCGCTGGTCCGATGTACAACACAATGCCCTTGCATGCGTGCACGAATTACACATGAAGCGATATCCCACCTCATGGTGGAAGCCTGGTCTTTATTCAGGACTCACCCGGTATAATTTGTGTGACCGTGATGTAGTTCTAGGTCTGCTCTACCCGCCTGCTCCCTCCCTGCCCCCCGTATGTAGTCCTGTGCTCCACAGCCTGGGGTTGCCTGGTACGGATACCACAACTGCACTCTGCAGTGCCAATATGCTTGGCCATTGATGACTTGGTGATTCCAGGGGGCTCCGGCCCCCTGTTTTATGTGCACTCTGGCTTGACGAAAGACACTCACACATTCGTGTTCCACAGTCTATGGGCTAACGCCGCTTTGTTGCTTTGTCCTGCCCGCTGACGAGTCTTGCCAGTACTTTAGCACCCCAAGTGACATCGTGCATATTCAGTGAGCTGTCGAGTCGTTTTGCAAGGAATGGTACCGAGCATGTAGGGTAAATGCGTGTACTATGCACACGACACTGAAGCCATGCATGTGAATTGTGTACACCTCATACAAGAACTCATTGCCAAAGACTACCCACCATGCATGCTCCGCCGTGCCCGTAAGCCCAATTGACAAGTGCTTCGCAAACAAGTGACAGTTTAAATTTGCATGCAAAAGTTCAACCACATAGAGGCATGTGAATTGTGTACACCTCATACAAGAACTCACTGCCAAAGACTACCCGTAGTCTTGGTGGCTACCCATATTGCGAGGTCAACTGACAGGGAAAGGCATACAACCACGTGCCATGCAGCGTATAATCCATGCGGGAACATCGTGTTGAGTTCAACAGGTGGCACACACACGCCCTGCCCATCTGCACTGCACCACAGTATAGATAACACAGTGATGCTCCTGAGTTAACTTATGGAGGTGCTACGGCACACGACGACCAGCGATGCTGGATTTTCCGCACATCTATGACCATATGTGACGAAAAGCCAACAGCAGCGAACCCTATCGGCCCACCTACGGGTGGACCGGTCCAAGGCAAGTTTTATTACACTTATGCTCTTCAGGCTTTTCTTTCATGGACCATTGCTCGTGCCGTGCTCCGTGGGACTTACACTGAGGAGACACTGTGGTCGTGAGGAAATATAACGCCCAATAAAACGAAGCTCTATCAAGCATTTGTGTTCCCTAACGGCGTTGTCCCTCTCTATGAGTTGGGCATGTGGTGAGTGAGTCGAAGCGTGTCTTTGCCCACCAAAGAGTGTGTGCCAATAGTATCGTTGACGATTAAGTTGGGCATCGGCATTAAAAATAACTTTTGCTGAAGCAAGCAAAGGGATGTAATGTAGATAAAGAGCCCCCACTTTGTCGTACTGGTTCTACCCCTGCCGTGCATCATGGTGTGCGCCTAATCTTGATTGCCCCTTTCCAATAACACATGCGCCTCCGGCAACCGACAAGAAGCTAGCTGTTTTCAAAATTGTCATGCTGAGCTCTCTGCTGTCTATTGCATGGAGGTTGTCACAAAACAACGACACCACACAGCGCAAGATGTTCCCGTGTTGACATGTGACGGTAATGCCCTCGCCTCTCTCAATTACCCCACACAATTTCCGTTTAGACCCTTCTCTTCGTAGCCAACACCACAAAGTGTAGTGCGCATGGGGGACTTTGGCACAGGGGGGGGGGGCGGGTAAACGGCCTGTGCGGCGTCCTCGTCTGTTCATACCTCAAAGGACCCAAAGGCAGGGGGGGCTATGCCGCCTCTTCATACCCCGGCTAGTTAATTGAAGAGGTACATTGTTGTCACATTGTTCGCAAGGATTCATTGTTTGAAAAAAAATTTCGTGGGACTTGCCACTTGTTGGTTGCTTTGGGTTTGCATGCCACTGCTTCTCTTCTTTTGCTAATTGTCATGATTCGTAGCTTGGTACTTTTGGTGACATGTCACACACTTGTACCGCCAACAGAAATTTCCTTCAAGGAACCTCGATTAAGTAGTGGCCCACCTTTGCTTGCATGTGTGAGCACACTTTGAACAACATTTTTTTGTCATGGATGTATTGTCCGTGGTTACACCAAATCACCTGGGCACTTTTGGACAATTCTTTTCTTTTTTTGAGGAGTCTCCATGCATCTTTGCTTCATTGTTGCTTGCATGTCACACCGTATCACTAAGTGCGCTTTGAAAAAAATTGTTACAAGAATTTCTTGCATCATTCTTTTGTTTTTTGTGCTAGTTGCCTACCAAATCACCGTTTGGGCTTTGAACATTTTTTCCCCAAGAAGTCACATGGATCATTGCTCACCTTTGGTTGCATGTCACGCCATGTGATTGCGTAATGGACACTACGGCACTTCCGCGTGTGCTACTATGTTGGGGTTTTTGCGGGTTTTGTTGGGTTGGAATTGGGGGGCGGCGGCTTGTGCCGTGCTATGCTGATGGGGGAGGGGGGGGGGGGCGTTGATGCCTTGTGCCACGGAATGCGCGCTGCACAAAAGACAATTCACTTGGAACATTGTGTGTGGAATAATTGATTGTCGGTGTGCTTGTGAGTCCATTAGAAAATGTCACTCTTGGGGTCAGAAATGACGCAAGAAATTCAAAACCGAAAAGACGTGTGTGTTTCAATGGAAAGACTATGACAATGCTTGAAGTCATTGGTTGATGATTTCATGTTGTTTTGAACCTCTTGAGCCCTCGCCTCGCATTGTGTTACATCAACCGAATTCCCACAATTGAAGTGCATGCCAAGGCCATATGCACAGGCCAATCATAATGCGGTGAGTGTTGGGCCAGATCAATGTGCATGTAAGTGTTCATTTGTATCTTGTGGGTTGCGCTATAGGGCATGGGGGTGTATTGGCAACCATCACCATACCAGCGACACCATCGGCAAAAGGCACGGGAGCACAATCCCAACGCAGTACCGACCCCAACCAGGAAACACCGGTTCGAGACCTGATGCATGATGCGTATGACGTGGATAACATGGGCACGGATACCAATACCCGCGGGGGAAAGCGCACAGAACCAAGCCCGCTGAAAATCGATTTCATGGGGCAGGCATTGGTGGAAGGAAAACGAGGATGGCTACACATACCACCAAAAACAGGCATTAACGAGTTAGCGGAGTGGGCAGCGGTGAGTTCCATGCTCACGGCGCAAGTGGCACCAAAACGCTGGTGGGCGGTGCACCTAGAAAAACCGGAGATGGCCCCTACCCTGATGGATGCTGAGGACTTCTACCTGGACCGCGAGGAGTCGGATTCGGCACTGGCCAGAAAAATGGGAGGCAAGCGCAGCCGGCGAGACACACCCTAAAAATCCCCAGACCACGATCCACACCGGTCCCCCAAGCAGGGAACGGCATACACACAGCGACCACACAGTAAAGAAGCGGGCCACCAACAGGCCCCCGGCAAAAGGCAGTCGAGTTCTTCAACACGCTGCAAAATGGCCCAAGGGAATAGACCCGATTTCCTGGACCACGAAAAATGGGCCCACCGTCCCGGCGAGTACCTACCCTCCGTGCTGACGTTCCTGCGAACCTGCTCTTCTTCGCCAACGCTCAGGCAATGGCTCGCCCCACATGGGGGACGACCACCCTTGGCAATCCCACTACCTCAGGTTGAGGTACCAGCGGAAATCACTGCACAAGCAGCCGCGCACATCCGGCGTATACTACAGCACAGGGACACTGTGCGTAACGCGTGGAGGCGAAGACTGGAGGATACAATGGGGCAAGCAAGGAGGATCAATGCAGACGGACGCGATGGACAACCCAGACCAACTTTGTTCAATCACTCCCTTCCCGTAGACGAACTACACCCACTGCGGGCAATACTGCAGCCACTGGCACAGCATATCCAACAATCCCTGCACCTCGCACATTACTGGGACTGGTTCACACAGTCTGAGAACATTACCAGCTGGAGAACGGTGTCCCTGCAGGACCTGTATGATTTTGCCGAGGCCATGGCCAACATATACTTAGAGTACCAGGACACAGCCACGTTCACCGATGCCGGCTACTGGGCTGTACCCACACCATGGGCCGACTCCTGGATGCACACCTTCCGTCTGCATGCAAGACATTGTCGGATTACCTGCCAGCGCGCGCGCACAACACACAGATTTGTTTGTACAGTACCATCTGAAAGGCTCATAGGAGGCATAGCACACGATGACTGGATTTTCGCCAGTCCTGCCCCCTGCAGAGCGCTATGGATTGTGCAGCCACCCCACACAAAGACCCTGGTACACACCTTGCGCGCACGCGTACACAGCCCACGTGACTTACACACCAGCGTAATAGTGATATGCCCCGACACACATCCCGTCCACCTGGAGCTATTCAACTGGTGGCACGAGTGCCCCACAGAGTGCTCCATTGTACTGACCGGGTCAGCACCAACAATACCCTTCCTCTGGAGACAGGGACCGAGGGCACAGGTCACAGAGAAACTGGGTTTCACGATGTACTGGATCACGGGGCGGAAAGGGGACCAAAGTGTCACCCTGAACGATGTTATTTCACACACAGGAGCACTGGGCAAGCACAATGACCCCCTGCTGCACCCCCTACCTAAGCACAAATGCCAGCACACCACGAGAGCGAGCGTCAGGGACCATTTCTGGCGCACCCTGCACACACTGGTGAACAGTGCACGGGAGTTTGGGACACACTGGACAGAACAGCACTGGGTAAAGCACCTGGACCAACTGAACACCCTACTGCGAGAGTCGCCGCAGCCCTGGCTGCGACGACTATGGGCATATGCTGACAAATGTGAGCACGCAGCACACACGGTGGGAGAACTAGGTATGTGGATATACGCTGTCTGGTCTGTGAAAACCCGCAGGGTGTACATAGGACAGACAGGTGCAATCAAATCACTGAAAAAAGTGGTCACACGATTCCTACAGCACAGAAGGGGTGCCAAATCCTGGCAGACCCTCTTCGGACGTAACGGAGTCAGGGGTTTGGGCAAGCTCTACCCCATCATGGCAAAGACGGGTTTGGAGTGGTTCGGTGTATTACCAATTGAAAAACTGCCCAAAGCGTCCATGGCGGACGGCAGGGAACAGTTCTGGTTCAGGAAACTGGCCCCTGTACTCAATGTGAAAGATACCATGCCCACAGACAGAAAATGGAAACTCCTCCTCCAAGGTAAGTTGGTGACACCACGGTATACCAAGGGGCAGATTGCCGCCCTGATTCACCGCCTAGGCGACAGAATGCGCTCCCCCCTGCCCCCACACGAACAATTGCACATACTGACGATGGCAAAGAAATACTGTAGCGGACCGGTGAGGAATAAGTGCTACCAAAAGGTGGCACTGCGCCTGCGAAACGCACTGGGTCTGAGTCTACCGAACCATGTCAACCTGCGAGTCCCATGCATGCATAACCTCGAACGGTTTGGTATGCAAAAGGTCTTCACCTCACACCTGGATAAGTTACCCCTCCCACTGTACTTGCGTAAGTACCTGATATCAGTAAGTAAGACTGTGTACGTCCGCAACCCGACGGTGGCGGACCTGCTCAAAGGACACCCGCCAGCGGACACGCTGCGGGACATGCACGCAATTGTACATAGTGCTGAATGTGCCTGTGCCCAACTCAGCAAGCGCTGGGGCATACCACTGGTGGATGGGCACCTGTTTGTACGACATCCTGACCTCCTGCGGTCACTGTTTGGCAAGTATGCGCGCGTACTGACCCAAAACGCAAAAAACGATGTACACCCGTCATGGAAATCCGTCAAGCGGACGGTAGTACAGTCACTCCGCCAGCTTTTCGTGGCCGTGCTACCAGAAAAACAAGGGGAACGGGCGGTACGACAGTGCTACACTGACACGCTGTCAGCAGCGAGAATGGGGTGGAGGGAAAACAAAAAACTGACCCCCTGGTTCTTATGGGAAAAAACAGTGCGAGACATGGCCACACAGTTCGGGCCAGACTGGAAGTTTGAGATCGTCGACAAAAATGGAGGCCAGTTATCCGCACACTGCTGGGTAGGGGCCATGAAGGACATGCTCCGGAACTTGTCCGACGAAACACAGTTCCGGCTGGTGGGTGAATTCCCGTCAGCACATGAAGCACGCACACAGGCCATGACCATTCTCAGGGAGCACGCACACGCACACAATCTGAAAAAATACTGGAGCCAAGGGAAAAAGAAGGGGCCACCCACAACGAGATTTCTGGGGGAAAACAAGTTTGATGAGCTGAAAGGATGGGGCTACCCCCCTGCACACTTCATGCTACACCACATCCCTGGTGACGTATGGCATCAGCATGTTGTACCTTACGTGACAGATCAGCCCAGGCACCTGTTTGCACTGGTCACAGCGAACTCCCACATTCTGGGAATGTTCATGACCGAATTTCTGGGCCGACCGCGCTATGAGGCGCTGGACGCCCTGTACTGGAGACTGCGCAAGCTGCAATGGACCCTGGGCACAATCACCCACCCAGCGCTACAACCGTCCCCAGAGCTATACGCCCACATACGCAGACACACACCCACACTGCTGTCACCCCGTGCACCCGATCCCCTTGCCACACGCATTGTCTTCTCCCATTACCGCCACCCTTTGCGCGCCAGAGGTCGCATCATCGGTCGGTGCCTGAATTTGTTAATCACTGAGAGCTTGAAATATGTGCCCAGCCTGGAGATGGAGCACTGCAAAGATGTGCTAGGCATGGTAAGGTATTGGAACGCCAGCATCGCAGAAAAGTGGAACGCAGGGGAGCTGAAGGATACAGAAATTGAGCTCTTCGAGTTGGATATAAAATCAATGTTCCCATAACTGTCCAGAGAAGGGGTCTGGGATGCACTGCAAGACCTACATGATGCCGTGCTACGTGGACGAAGGGCGAACAGGGGCAGAGGCCAGGAGTTACGGTTTGCCATAAATAAACTTGACAGAAAATTGGACAGAATTGGGTCAGGGGCGCCAGAGTGTTACACGAATGTCAGGTTCACTGAAGTGAAAGACTTCCTCGGGTTTGACATTTTTCACAATGACATTTTCGTCATTGGCAATGCTATATATGAACAAATTAAGGGTATTGCCATAGGGGGCACCATTTCTGCCCCCTGCGCCAATGCATTCTGCCTCATGCGAGAACACCGTTTCTACTCCCACGTCCTACCCTTCGCGCCTGAGGGCCCACAGGCTATTCACCCCTGTGAACTGCCAGGACAGCCTGCCCGCTTCCGTGACAATAACATGGGTGTAAAATACCGGTCCACTTCCGTGCAGACATTGCAGAATTCATTCGAGGAAATGTACGATCTGAAGCTCCAATATGAAGGTGGGGGGGACACATGGACATTTTTGCAAGCCCAGGTCACAGTAGTACCGGCAGAAAGATGCCAGGACACAGGTATGACGACGGCACCACCTTATCTGATACTGTCGCTGGCGGATAAAGGACAGAAGTACCACACGGCGCACCAGCGACTGCGGAGGTTTCCTGATTGGTACAGCGGTAAAGCAAAGCGCACACTGAGATCCCTCACACCGGCAATGGCAAAAAACTGTGCATATTACAGGGACACAAAGCAGGATGCGATGCACAATATGCAGCAGGCGTTCGGTGACCTGCAAAACAAAGGGTATCCAGAATCATGGTGGAAACACACACTGTACCAAAGGCTTGCACGATGGGGACTACCGGTGCAAGAATGGCGAGAGACCAGGTGAGCAGGCACCACACACCACAGCACAACCAGTCACAGCGAAACACAGCACGGCACAGCACAACACGGCATAGCAAGGCACAGCACGACACGGCACGGCACAGCACAGCACAGCACAGCACAGCACAGCACAGCACAGCACAGCACAGCACAGCACAGCAAAGCACAGACAGCACACACGGAACGACAGCTGGTCCACGAAAAAAGACCAGGTGAGCATATGATGTGTATGTCCACATACGTGTTGTACATGCATACGATATTGAATGCCCTTGCACATGAATAGCTACCAGCAGGATGTCACAGTCTATGCGCTGGGTGGCCATTCAAGTGCCCTGCCTTGTTCTGAAAACATATTGTTTGTTTATGTTAGCGCCTGCTTGGCTCTTTTGCTCCGTGTGCGCCTGAAGAGGTACAAGGTTTGGCTTGGGTAAATCAAGACTGGGATTGAGATTGCTTGCAAGTTGAGACGCATTTCTTCCGCCACAGGTGTAGACATCGATTAGAAAACGCAAAGCTCATTTGCACGTTGTACCACAAAGTGTCCAAAGATCATCCTTGGGCAAAGACTTTTGCAGGTTGAAGTGAAAGGCCACAAAGCCCAACCCTCAGGCCCCAACCCTAACCCGCAGCTACATGAGCACAAGCCCTCGCTGCTTTGCCTTGTACCAAGATAAGGGAGTGAACACACAACATGGGCAAAAATCATGAGGTTGCAGTAGGGGCTTTATTATCCAGGGGGGCATTGGGACAATCAGGGTGGCCAACTAAGGGGGACGCTAAGTCAATCAGGGCCTCACTCATCGATGGAAAGGGAGGGGGGTCACCAAGTTGTTTCACAGCATTCTATGGTGGCATGATTTCCCATGGGTCTTTTGGGAGGATTGTTATGAGACGCCTCATGCAACTGTGCAATGTAGGTAAGTGAGTTTTTCTTCACAACAGCAAGCATGGGTAAATCATGAGCAAATTTTGGCCAAGGAGGCCACCACACAACACATGAGTCCCCGTCCCTGTCCATCCGGTAATTCAAAACAAAAATGAGAAAGATCCAAAGTTTGGTGCCCCCAATGCCCAAGCATTAGCCCATGGCCTTTTGTCTCATGTGCTTTCTTTGCTCGTGAATCGGACCCCGGTGACCAGCACCCGACATAAAAAGAAGACCATTGTACCTCAAGCAGGGGGGGGGGGGGGTTATGGGGTAGGTGATCCGGATCATTTTTGATCCAAACACTAGGCGGTGGGGGGGGGGTTATGGGGTAGGTGATCCGTGGATCACTTTTGGATCATTCTTGGACCATTTTCGACCATTTTGCTCACTGTACTTTCAACTTTGTGCCAATGGTCTTGTGGATTTGTGCATCTTTTTTTGGAAGCCAAATTGGTGGAACAAGTGAATTTACATTTTTGGATCATTTATAACACACGGTGTTGGTTCATATGTTGCTTTGTACTTGCACTATGCCACACTTATGTTTGGAAGTTACGTTTTTGGATCATGAATCGGTGGATCATTTCTTTTTTGGAACTTACATTTTTGAGGATCACATTTTTTCCACACAAATTGGTGGATCATTTCTTTTTTGTAACTTAGCGAAACAAAAATGATCCAAAAATGTAAGTTCCAAAAAAGAAATGATCCACCAATTTGTGTCATTACGTGGAGTGCCGCAGTGCGCGCCTTGGTCATGCGCTATGCCGCGGTGAACGCCTACACGGCTGCCAATTGCCTGGGTGTGCGCCAACCCAGCCTGACGCTTGGTGAGTTTCAATGGCTCACCATCAAGGCTGTGTTTCCGGACATCGAGCAGCCAATCGGAGGCGTGGTGCACATGCCAAAGTGTGACAAAGTGCGCATGCGGTGCAAACAATGCAAAGGCGAGACAAACTGGATGTGCGGTGCGTGCGGCGACCCTCTCCACGTGAAGTGCTTCGGCGTGTACCACAATGTGTAGCCGCGGACATGCAGGTTAGTGGTCATAGGCCGTCGGGGGAAGTACCCGGTCGGGGGGCAAAGTCAGAACTGGCCCACAAGTGGGCAAAATGGCTACCTCACCCCTGCCGTATCGGTGATCCCCACCGCTTCAGAGCGGGGAGCAAAATCAGAAGTGGCCCACAAGTGGGCAAAATGGCTACCTCACGCCTGCCGTATCGGGGATCCCCACCGCTTCAGAGCGGGGGGCAAAATCAGAAGTGGCCCACAAGTGGGCAAAGTGGCTACCTCACCCCTGCCGCATCGGGGATCCCCGCCGCTTCAGAGCGGGGGGCAAAATCAGAAGAGGCCCACAAGTGGGCAAAGTGGCTACCTCACCCCTGCCGTGTCGGGGATCCCCACCGCTTCAAAGCTGGGAGCAAAGTCAGAAGTGGCCCACAAGTGGGCAAAATGGTTACCTCACTCCCGCCGTATCGGGGATCCCCACCCCTTCAGAGCGGGGGGCAAAATCAGAAGAGGCCCACAAGTGAGCAAAGTGGCTACCTCACGCCTGCCGTATCGGGGATCCCCACCGCTTCAGAGCGGGGCGCAAAGTCACAAGTGGCCCACAAGTGGGCAAAATGGCTACCTCACCCCTGCCGTATCGGGGATCCCCACCGCTTCAGAGCAGGGGGCAAAATCAGAAGAGGCCCACAAGTGGGCAAAGTGGCTACCTCACCCCTGCCGTATCGGGGATCCCCCATATATCGCACGAAGTCGCCCCCGCCCCTACCTTGGAGGTGAGGGGGGGGGTAGGGGGGGGTAGGGGGGGCTAGGGGGGGGGTAGGGGGGGGTTGGCGGGGGGTAGGGGCGGGGTAGGGGGGGGGTAGGGGGGGGAGGTAGGGGGGGGAGGTAGGGGGGGGGAGGTAGGGGGGGGAGCTAGGGGGGGGGTAGGAGGGGGTGGCCGGGCCCGGTCCTTGTATGCGACCCCCCCCCAGCCCCCCGCCCCCGGGTTTTGAGACATAGTGTGGCCCCTCGAGTTGGGGTTAAGGACTCCCACGCTTTGCCGTGGCCCCTCGAGTTGGGTTAAGGACTCCCACGCTTTGCCGTGGCCCCTCGAGTTGGGGTTAAGGGCTCCCACGCTTTGCCGTCCCCCTCGAGTTGGGGTTAAGGACTCCCACGCTTTGCCGTGGCCCCTCGAGTTGGGGTTAAGGACTCCCACGCTTCGGCGTGGCCCCTCGGGTTGGAGTTAAGGACTCCCACGCTTCGGCGTGG
Organism: Eutreptiella sp. 'Long Island Sound 2002'; assembly: GCA_964036045.1. NCBI lineage: Eukaryota > Euglenozoa > Euglenophyceae > Eutreptiales > Eutreptiaceae > Eutreptiella > Eutreptiella sp. 'Long Island Sound 2002'. The sequence continues at coordinate 6,191,537 of OZ038398.1, read as the reverse complement.
CCACGGAAGAAGCTTGGGGTTAGGTAATACAAAGACTAGATTTGGATTTTCCAACCAGCCTAACGACCACACAATCTGGGTCTACTGAATGCAATTGGTGTGAATGGTGACAAAGGGAGGAGGAGGGGGGGGGGCGGAGGAGGAGGAGCGGATCAATCTACCCACTGACTGCCTTTGCAGGCCTTTTTGTTCATGGCCAACTGCGAGGGGGAGCTGAAGCAGAAAGAAGGTGACGTGGAAGGTGCTCAAGAACCAAAAAAGAAAAAGGAGCTCCGAATAGCGTGTGATGGGGAAGTTAAGAAGAGTCGAGTGGACTGCGCGGGTGTGTTGAAGAAGAAAAAGGGCTTCTTGTATCAGCCACGGCGCTTCACGTTGGAGGGGGCGTACCTCTCTCACTATGGTGGCGACCGTAAGTTGAAGTACAAGTTGCACATTGCACACTGCCAGCTGGTGGAGAATTCCAAGGTGTGAGCCGGCCCCAGGGTGCGCCCATCGACTGCTGCGCTGAACTCCTGACTTCTCTGATACTGGGTTTCCTTGGCAGAACGGGCCTCATTTTTTCCCATACAAGATGTAGCGTAGCGAAATGAAGATCTCCTGCTTGGACCTTGGGACTAGGGGCCCCAAGAACCAAAATTTGTGGGAGGGGGTTGCCCATGATGTGAAAACAGAGAGGAGTGATGCGAGGGGCGACGAATGGGGGTTATCGCCGCTGTTGTTTTTTCATGTGCTGCATGCTGGTGGTTATGAGCGATCCTGTGTTGATCATTTTTGTATGTGTGGTGGTCAGAGTTCAACTTAACAACTCAGCACCAGTGGGGGGGGGGGGGCGGGGGCGTTGGGGGGCGGACAACATGCGGAGGGGTGGTGCAATGGGGCCTCCCGCACACGGAAACGCGGCGAGGCATGTTGTGGACAACCTAAATGTGGAGGGGACTGGGCGGCAAAAACCGTAAAACAGCCCCTGCAACAACCAGCACGACCCCCAGTACGCCAACTACTGGGATCCGCTAACGCAGAAACGACACCAGCAGGAACACCGGCCGCAGCGGCCGACAGAACACAGCGACCCGACACAGCACGCGAAGAGGGGAACGGGGGACTGTCCAGGGCCCCGTAAAGAAAGCAGCAACCCGACGGAATGTCACACAGGGGGGTTCCAGACCACCCACCCGACCACCCACCCACCCTTAAATGGAGCTCTGGTGGTGGTGGTGGGTACTTCTGCATCGATTGTGTTTTGGGGTGGAGGGTGGAATCAATAATGCGCAGAACAAGGGATGCAGCAGAGAGCTCCGAACCGAGGGTGCCGAAGCAACCCCCTCCCAGGCTGTAACCCCCCAGCCTGCGCACTAGAACCGCCATGCCCGGCATCGTCCACGGCGGCACTGGCGTACGCGATGCGAACTGGGCCGGTGCCATTTATTTCTTGGGCCGTGTTGGGGAAGGAGCACGGGCTGTCCCCTCGTGGGAGCAGGGCGCTTCATACTTGGCGCTAACACCTGCCGCACCTTTTTATGACACCTGCCGACACCTGCCCAAACTGCTAGTCACCTGCCGACACCTGCCAAAAGCTTTAGTGACACCTGCCGACACCTGCGGGACCTGTGTGAGTTTCCATCTGCCTCTACCAAACTGCCTGACACCTGCCGACACCTGCCAGGAAAATTTATGACACCTGCCGACATCTGTGAAAAAATTTTGTGACACCTGCCGACCCCTGCCGTGGCAGGTGTTAGCGCCAAGTATGGGGCGCTTCCTCTGACCAACTCTTCACAGGCCATCCTGGTGCCATGCTTTGCACAACTGCACCACGACCCCAACCATGGCCCCCTCCCTCAACCCCTGCTCAAAAGCCACCCCACAGGATACAAATCATGAAATCTGATGTCAGAGCAAGAACAACGTCAAAACAACCGCAGCAAGAGCAGCAGCAACAACAGCAGCAACAGCAGCAGCAGCAACAGCAGCAGCAACAGGAGGTCTTGTCGCATCCTTGCTTGAGGCTGTGCAGGAGCGGCACGCTTGCAGTGCTGCTCTGGCCTGTCTCAAGGAGTTCGACAAGAACACGCCGTTGATGCGTGTGCGTTGGTGTATCCATTGACAAGTGCGTGGGACGCCATCTAATCGGAAATGCTCCGCCGTACCAAACGCCCGCAACAAAAGCAAGTGAAACCGACTCCTCAACAGCCGAACCCCCACGGCCAGCTCAACCGCCAACCAGGGCAACACCAGTGCAAAAGACCGCAAGAGCCACAGAAACAGAGGCTCCAGATCCCCCGCGTGTGTGTGTTTGGGGGCGGGGCCGGGGGCACTCGGGGGTTCCAGGTACCTCTCCTCCCATATGTGCCTTCATTTCTGACTCAGAAAGGCGCCTCGCCCCACGGCTTCTTCCGTGTAATCCACGCGAGGGGGCGGCTGGTTCGAATCCAGACCCCCCCCCTCCAGACCCCCGAAAGTTTTCAAACCCGTCTTTGTCCAATTTGAGATTTTGTGCAAAGTGACTGGCGCTGCAGGCGCTGAAGAATTTTTTCGAGGCTTACATTAAAACTATGTTCACCACATGTGTTTATACTCAAAGTGCCCAGATCTTTCAGGTGACTTCAAAAATGCAAAAGCATGTTGAACAATTTGGTCCCCCCTTTGCTTCCCACGTCTGATTTTCATCCCCCGCATTGTGCGTTGGGGACCCCCGAGGCAGCAGGGGTTATGTAGCCATTGCCCACCAACAAACCATGCGGAACCCCCCCCCCCCTTGCACTCCCCCAGCGCACCCTCCCAGACCCCCCCACCAACAACCCCCCCCCCCCCCCCCAGACACCCAAAAGTTTTCACACACGGTCGGATGTCAATATTCGAATAGGCCATCCCCCTCGAATCCATGGTATGGCCTGACCAGGAGCTCTGTTTCCTATGTGCAAGCAACCAGTGCGCAAAGAAAGGTCGCAAGCTGAACACTCTAATGTCTGACAGCCCTGGGAGGGTGGGCGTCAGTCCGGCAGGAATTCAGACTGAGGTAGTCGTTGGACGAACATTGGTTGGGGTAGGGACAATGTACAATGAAGTGCGGATACCAGTTTGCAGTTAGGCCTGGATCGGGACGCAGACATGCGGGAGTGGCCCATCCAGTCCGAGGCCTCCGGCATTGACATGTACATGGAGGGCTTCGTGGACCCCCAGTCCCACATCCACTTCCTGTGCGTCGCCCCCGGGGACTGCGTCGGGGCCCCTGGGTGCGCCAACAACGTCATGCCCTTCGCCGCGGGGGGTCGTTAGTGGTCCAAAACTCAGGTTTCCCAAAAAGACCGCGGGTACCACATGTGTTCAACCGTCATGGGACTTTGTCGGTTATGTTCCCATAAACTTGGCACAGATTGGTATCGCCATCTTCCTCATCAACCGAACACGCCCGCTTCTCTCTGAAAGGAACATGTTCATATGGGCCGCGGGGGTGGACGCGGGTTTGCCTGCAGGCCTTAAACTGTGCAACGCCCAACAAAACATGCTTTGGCTCATCTTATGTGCATGAAACTCCATCCAACGTCCCCCGAAAATATCAGGTACAGGCCATTGTGTTGGGTGTTGTTGCCACGGCCATGAGGGGAGTACCTGACGCAGTGTGCGCACGCGACGCAGAGATTTAGCCATCTGACCCAACCAAGCAGCTGTAGATTAACTGGTGGCTAGGCGGGACGAGCTGTGATTTCCCTCTGCTACTTGGACAAGGGCAGGGAAAATAGACAACCCAACAGGGAGACCCCAAACTAGGGTAGTGGTTGCTCCCAGGGGGGCCATCTTATGTATTTTCACCTTGGGAGGCACCGGACAGGGCAAGACGGAGGAATCTACACAGGTCTTGTATCCAAGGGTTTGCTCTCTTTAGCGGGCATTTTGTGAGGGGGTAAAAGCCAACCCATTCCGGGTCCCGCCGCACAAGTCGCGCACGGTGCGGACACCCCGTCATGGTCCACAACTGCCCGACACCAGCCGACGGGGGGTGTTCTTCCATTCCATCCCCTCGCTCTTTGATTGCCCCCATGCAGGATGACAGTGTCTTCTACCTCAAAGGCAAGCCTCTTCCAAAAACACTGTGCCTCAAGGCGGAGACCGAAGCCGAGAAGAAGCGCTGGTGCACGGCCCTGAAGAAGGTCCTGCTGCCCCTGCCCCAAGGATTACCTGACAAGAAGTCGATGGGAGCTCCGGGCCTTTGGTCCTTCGGGGTGTGTTCCCCTCCAGCCCTGACCCTCATGGGCACTGCACTGAGCCGAGCCGGCATTTGCCGGTCGGTACCCTTCGCTGCGGAATCCTGTGCTGCCTCATGCGACAGCACGTGGCCATGTGATCCGTGCAGTCTTCTGGATCAGATGCACCCTAATTTTGTGCTCGGCTGCCTCCATTGTCTCCCGAAAACCAAAGTTCCCCCAAAACATGAACGACGTATCGGCGAGGCAAGAGAACCGAAGTTGACAAAGGTTCATTTACTTACACCAGTTCATGAGGTGTTGGATCATATCGAGAGGAGCGTTGAGTCATGGCATCGGGCGGGGCGTCAACCCGACGTGGAGGGGAGAGACGGTCATGAAATAAATAAACCCATGCAGGAGAAGGGACACTCTGATTACATTTTACATTACAATGCTTTCCATTTCTTTGCGTCACCGCATGAAACAAGGCCCTCTTGCCATTCTGCTGACCAAGTGCTAACACGGTTGGTACTGACTGCAGCCGTTTTTTTTTAAATCTTTGTTGATGTTGGTGAGTATCTCTGGTCGCCTGTGTCAAGTGACCGCGCCGCGCCGCAACACACGCATGTGACACAACGCCTCCCAAACGCATCGGGTGGGGTGGGGTGGGGTGGGGTGGGTGGTGGGGTGGGGTGGGGTGGGGTGGGGTGGGGTGGGGTGGGGTGGGGTGGGGAGGAGGAGGAGGAGGAGGAGGAGGAGCGCCTGCCGTGGTCCCACGTACGGTGAGCCGTGGCGTCGTCCCTCGGGGGCCCCACGCAGGCACTGCCGAGGGAGTCCTCCGTCTTACCTCCGCTAGAGTAAGACGAATCTCGCCGCACACCTGAGAACGCTCCTCCCAGCAAGCCGTCTGGGTCACAACCCCGGTGTACGACAACGCTACGGTCCGATCAGCTCTCCGGTCCCGGCCACCGACCGCCCCGAACTGTCCTGGATCCACCCGAGTCAGCGTTCCAAGATCAACGTGAGCGGAAGACGTGGGTCTCCCGGGGCATCACCCCCGACTTAGGACGCCGCCAGACAAGGAGCGCGGTCTGGCACGACTGTGCGCTGTACCGGGACGGCCCGGGCGCGGGAGGTCGAGGACGGGTCACGGGCGGGGATAGGGCCACGGGGCGGGCCGACCCAGGGCCACCTGCATGTCCTTGAAGACCGTGCGGGGGCCTTGGGAGGCTGCAGTAAGGATGGCTGAGAACGCCGAATGCAGGGCGGCACACCACGAGGGGATCACATCTCCACGGAAGCCGGCCTCCAGGCTCCGTCCGTTGCCACCGTAATGGATGGCCCAGAGGCGGCGTCGGTCCGGGAGATGGGGGGCAAGCCCGTGCCGGCCGAGACTGTCCAAGACGATCACATCATGGGCCTCCAGATCGATGTCCTGCTGGATGCCGTGCGGTATCTGGTTGCTCTCGATGTACACATACAGGACTCGGTATGGGCTGCGCTTGTTCCGGGTGGAGTTGGCGGTCTTCACCTTGGGGGCCAGGAGGAGGTCTCCTGACAGCCGGCGAGGGACTGGTTCACGGGGACCCTCGTCAGGGGGGAGAAGTGATCGGCAAGAGGCAGGACGGGCACCGCATGTCGCTTGTGCAGGAGGACGGTAGTGAGGATGACGTCGCAGAGGAGGCGACGGAGATGCGCAGGACGTAGACCCTTGTGCTGTAGGGCATCCCTGTGCGGCGGGGAAATGGCCCCCCGAGACGGCCGATAGTGTAGGTGGTGATGGTGTCGTGGGCTGGGGAGCCATCCACAGCCAGCATGAAGGGCTCGTCGCTCCAGAGGACGAGGGTACCCCAAGCAGTGGGCGTGCAGTGGCGCCAGGCACGGCACCTCTGGGAGAGCCGGGCTGCAAGCCACCGATGGTAGTGGGCGCGGAGGAGTGGGTCAAGCGGGCATGAGAGGATGTGGTCCCCGGGGGCGGGTAGGAGACAGAGGGGACAGGGCGTGTCCTTGGGGGGGAACAGGGAGAGGCGGATGCCGGTGGCCGTGAGGTGGTCCCCCCACGTGAGGAGGCCATGGCTGATGGCGGTGGCGTACTCGCAGAGGGCGGGGTGGCGTTGAGGTGGGGGAGCCTTAGCGTAGGCGTGGTGGGAGGCGAGTAGGGCGCGGCGCGCGTGGGGCAGTGCGTCGTGGACTTGGAGGCCCGCGTGGGAGAAACAGACGCGGGGTTCCTGCAGGGGGCTGAGCCACCCCACGGTGTCAGGGCAGGTGTCCGCAACGCGTCCTGCCGCCGCATTCACCTGGTCCAGCAGGGCGTCGAGCTAGGTGCCGGTGGTATGCGAATAGAGATGGCGGGGGGGAGCGTGGCCGCGGGCCATATCGCGGCACGCTCGTATGAGGTCTCCTTGTAGTGAGTCCTCTGGTTCCCGGCGTCCCTCCTGGGCTGTGATGTATCCTTTGCAATCCGCAAAGTGCCATGAGCCGGACCGGAAGCCGAAGGCAGGGTCGGTCGAGGGTCCCCTGGCGGTGAGGGCCACCCACGCCGTGTACAGCTCCGCCGTGTAGGCGTTGTCCAGCCGCAAGGGGATGGGGACGGGGTACACCTGGTACCGGAGGGTGACGGGGCAGAACACCGCCACAGCCCCACCGCAGCGCCGGGTCTTCGGGCACCACGACGCGTCGTGGAGGATCCCATAGTTCTTGGGGAGCCAGGAGAACGTGGGGACGGTCGCAGTCACCGCGTGGCAACGTCCAACCGGGGGAACCGTGCCGACCGGTGGAGTGGGGCGAGGGGATACTCGGGGCCATCCCTTCTGCCGCGCGTCTTCCGCACTGCGATGGCCTGCAAGCATCCACGCATGGGTGTCCTGGACCTCGAGTCCAGGGGACGACAGGGCCATCACATGGGGAGCATGGTCTGGCAGATGGCCGGCGGGGGGCAGGTGGATGGAGATGTCGCATTGGTGGCATAGGGCGACGAACAAGTCGTGGTCTGTGGGGTGAGCAGCACACCGGAGCCCGAGCTCCGAGGTGAGGCAGGGCTGAGAGGGGTGGAACTGCCAGAGGGCAGTTAGGAGCCCGTGGCGTGTGGACCGGCGGACCAGGGGGTTGGGGTGGTTCAGGTGCCGGATGTAGACGATGAGGAAGTTGGCGAACCCGATGACCGGGGCTGGGGGGAAGGGTGGGGGGTGGTGGGGTGGGTGGTGGGGTGGGGTGGGTGGTGGGGTGGGTGGTGGGGTGGGTGGTGGGGTGGGTTGGGGCGGGGTGGGGTAGGGTGGGGTCCGATCGCTGTGCCGGGGAGTGCCCGCCCTTCCCCCCGTCTGGAGTTCCTTCTCATGTCCAATGAATCTGAGATTTCGTGATGACTGCCACTGAGGCCAACAGCAGATCAAAGACGGCGGCTGCGGTGCGCCGTGGCTGTCTTTTTGGGTCCTTGCAGCCCCAAAATGGTGAGTAGGGCCGGCGGTACTCCAAGCGCCTGGAACGGTGTGGCGGGGGGCAGTATGCGCGCGCACGGTCACTCGACGCCCGAGTTTGTCGTGATGGACATGCGGTGGCACATTGCCGCATGACCATTTTTCTTGGCGCTTGGCCGAAACACGGGCACCACCAATTTTTCCGTTTGAGAAGTGCTGTGGGATACCTTTCAATTGAAGTGAAGCAAGCGACAAAACACGAAACTGATGGGCCAGAAGCATCCGAACGGGCCCCGCAGGAGGCCAACCCCCCCCCCCCCCCTAAGTCAGTGCTGGAGTCGGCAAACCCCCGCATGGACTGGGAGTGTGCATCTGGATGCACCTGGTTAACGGCACGGGCAACAGCCCGTCTCCGGGACGGCCGACCCCCGGAGTTGTCAAACAGGACAAGTCATCGGGGGCTCCGTTGACACAACCAAAACACGTTCGGACCCACAGAGGGTCAGAATGAGCAGTGGCGAGAGGCCAATAGGCGCCGCCAAAGGCAAACAATCAGATACCGAGGCCTTGTGCCAACCCCCCCCCCCCAAACCCCCAGTACTGATGCCGCACGATCGCACAAGGATCGCGACGAGCCGTTTGCATGTGGGGAAAGGCGCGAGGCTCCGCAGGCGTTGGACCCGCAGCGCTGGTGCGGACGAGGGGCAGCATAGCGCCCTCCACCTCCCACCCCCCGCTGAGCCCTGGGACGGGTGCCTTGGCGGAGGAGAAGCGCGAGGGGCTGGGTGGCCGCCCGCACGGGAAGGTGGCCACACTAGACAGTGCTTGGTGGCATCGAGCCCCGAGATGGCAGTACGAGGGAGTGCCGTGCGTCGCGCGCGCGGTGCAGGTCTTCCCTCTATGGCTCACACTGTGCGCCCCCCCCCCCCCTCTCTTGCTCATCCTCCTCTGCCCTCCCTATGCCTTGCCAGCTACGCCTTCGCAACCCTAAGGCATCTCTGTCTCTCTCTCTCTCTCTCTCTCTCTCTCTCTCTCTCTCTGCCCCTCCCCCCCCTCTCCCCCCTCCCTCTCTCTCCCTCAGCAAGTGAGTGGGGGTAGTGTAAGAGAGAGTCGGGGGGGGGGGGGCGCTGTTTTCTCTTGCTTGGGTGCTTTTCCCCTCCCACTAAGCGAGGGGGGCAGCCTGTGTCCGAGAATTGCACAACTTGGGTGCTCGCCCTCTGGGGGCGAAGATGGGAGCCGAAACACACACACACCCACACACACACCCACACCCACACCCACACCCACACCCACACCCACACCCACACCCACACCCACACCCACACCCACACCCACACCCACACCCACACTCACACCCACGCACCCACACCCACACACCCACACCCACACACCCACCCACACCCACACCCACACACCCACCCACCCACACACACACACACCCACACCCACACCCACACCCACACCCACACCCACACCCACACCCACACCCACACACACACCCGCACCCACACCCACACCCACACCCACACCCACACCCACACCCACACCCACACCCACACCCACCCACCCACACCCACACACACACACACACACACACACACACACGCACACATACACCCACCCACACACCCACACACACACACACACACACACATACACCCACCCACCCACCCACACACACACATACACCCACCCACACCCACCCACACACACAAACACACACACACACACACACAAACACACACACACACACACACACACCCACACACACACACACCACACCACAAACCTCTTGCATAGATCAATCGGTGTCACCAGGACCCTCCCCACGTTCACTGTGCCGAAGGTGAATGCGCTGCCTCCCCCATGTCTGCTGAACGCTGTGGACTTTGGAGCAGTTTTGATTGTTCCGATGTTTGTTTCCGTTGTAGCTTGGGGGCTAGGCCATTGCATAGTGGCAAACAAGTGGGGGGGCTCAGACACGGAAACAAAAGTCTGTGTACCAATCGGCCTCCAATTTAATTTCGGGCCTTTTTGGTAAATTCCACCCCCCCCCCCCCCTGATCTGATGTGGGGGTGGGGGGGTCAGCCGGGGCGCCGCTGCCGCGCAAAAGGCACATTCAGCACAGCCCCAGCACACCAACCGCTGGGCCCCGCGAACGCGGAAACGACACCAGCCAGAGCACCGGCCGCAGCGGCCGACAGAACGCAGCGACCCGACGCAACATGCGAAGGGACGACCGGGGGACTGTCCAGGGCCCTGTAAAGGAGCAACAACCCGACGGACTGTCACACGGGGGGAGGGGGGGGGCAGACACGGAACAAAAAGTTTGTGTACCAATCGGCCTCAAATTCAATTTTGGGCCTTTTTCGTAATTTCCATCCCCCCCCCCCCCCTGATCTGATGTGGGGGGTGGGGGGGGTCAGCCGGGGCTGGTCAGGGCCCCTAATGCCCCCAGCGAGGTCACTAAGCAATGGCCTTTTGGGGTGAGCCCAGGGATGTATTGGCATGCCTGACAACCACAGGAGAAGACGGCCGTTGAAAGGTACCTGGCGGCGGTTGGAGGGTAACGGGCGGCGGTTGGAGGGTAACCGGTGGCGGTTGGAGGGTAACGGGCGGCGGTTGGAGGGTAACCGGTGGCGGTTGGAGGGTAACGGGCGGCGGTTGGAGGGTAACCGGTGGCGGTTGGAGGGTAACGGGCGGCGGTTGGAGGGTAACCGGTGGCGGTTGGAGGGTAACGGGCGGCGGTTGGAGGGTAACCGGTGGCGGTTGGAGGGTAACGGGCGGCGGTTGGAGGGTAACCGGTGGCGGTTGGAGGGTAACGGGCGGCGGTTGGAGGGTAACCGGTGGCGGTTGGAGGGTAACGGGCGGCGGTTGGAGGGTAACTGGCGGCGGTTGGAGAGTACCCGACGGCGGTTGGAGGGTATCCGACGGCGGGCGAGCAATTGTTTAGGCGCTCACCAAAGGCGCTCCTTAGCGCAAAGCCCTCCCTCCTCCTCTTCCACCGCGTGATCCTGCCCAGAGATTTGCAGTGCGATTTCCTGGAGCAAAGTGCTCTTCGGCCCTCGGTCGCAATATTTCCCCGGCTTTTGTGCACGCAACACTTTTCTAACAAGGCACCAAAAGCTTATCAATCGGCCATATGCTGTGTGTGAAAGTGAATGGCAAATCAATCCAAACATCAGCGAATCAAATTGACAACGAAGGCAATTTTCCTCCAGCCCTTTCGGCAGGAGACCACAGGAGGAGGGGGGCAGGGGGGCTCTTCCTGGACCCCCTCCCCCCCTCCTCGCGCCAACCCCCTCCCCCTCTCTCCTCTGCCACATCCCTGCGTCAGCCCGTGGCACAAGGGCCCGCCGGTCCTTCTCGTGCCCGCGGGCCACGAGCCCCGCCGGGCGTCCCGGCCCCCCCAAGCACCCGCCTCTCACACGCCGCAGAGGTTCACGCAGAGCAAGGCCTCCAAGGCCCGCCCCCCCGCGGCCATCGCCCAGCGCCCGGCCGCCGCCGCGTCGCCCGCGCGCGGCCCCCCGCCGCCCGGCGCGGCCAACGGGGCCGCGAAGTCCGGCTCCGTCTCCTCCTCCGCCTCCGAGAACTGCCAGCCGTCGTCCTCCTCCAGCCCGCGCTCGTCGCAGTCCGGCCCCTCGTGCTCCTCCGTCTGGTGCCCCCCCTCGCCGCCTGCGTCCTTCCGCACCGCGAACGGCGTGCCCTTCACGCCGCCGCCCGTCGCCTCGAAGGCGCCCGTGCCCGCGCAGCCCCGCCGGCACTCCCACCCGGAGACCCCAACGGACACCAACGTCCGCGACCAGTCGCGCGCGGACCGCCGCTGCTTTGTGGGTGTGCTCCGTGGCCGGGCTGTGCGCCGGCGTCCGGGAGGGCGGACGTGTGTGACCTGCTGCGTATCCCTGCGAATGGGGGGACGACGGCGGTGGACAACGGGTGTTGGAGGGTACTTGATTGCCGTTGGAGAGTCACTGACGCGGTTGGTGGGTATCCGACGGCGGTAGGAGGGTACTTGATGGCGGTTGGAGGGTAACCGATGGCGGTTGGAGGGTACTTGATGGCGGTTGGAGAGGCATTGACGCGGTTGGTGGGTATGGGACGGCTGTAGGAGGGTAACCGATGGCGGTTGGAGGGTAACCGATGGCGGTTGGAGGGTACTTGATGGCGGTTGGAGAGGCATTGACGCGGTTGGTGGGTATGGGACGGCTGTAGGAGGGTAACCGATGGCGGTTGGAGGGTACTTGATGGCGGTTGGAGAGGCATTGACGCGGTTGGTGGGTATGGGACGGCTGTAGGAGGGTAACCGATGGCGGTTGGAGGGTAACCGATGGCGGTTGGAGGGTAACCGATGGCGGTTTTGGAGGGTACTTGATGGCGGTTGGAGAGGCATTGACGCGGTTGGTGGGTATGGGACGGCTGTAGGAGGGTAACCGATGGCGGTTGGAGGGTAACCGATGGCGGTTGGCAACGTCCCCCGTGCGCCCTTCCAGCGCCCCCCCCCCCTGTGCACCCCCCAGACGCCTGTGCCACCGCACACCCGCGGTGGATCCGCCGTGCGGTCCTGCAGGGCACGGTCCCATGTACACCGCAGGTCCCCCTGGGAACACCTTCAAACGGACCGTCATATACGAGCCATCAGCGCCGGCTCTCGTCCAGAAGAGCAGCTCTGGAAGGCTCATGGCCGGCGCCGCAACCGACGAGAGCCCGTGCCCGAGGCAGTCACCAGGTCTTGTTCGCACGCCCGGTGATGCTACGCCCCCTTCCATCCGCCCCCCCCTTTCCACTCCCACGGCTTTGTGTACGCAAGTGTGCGGCCCCGTTGCCGGGTGGCTGCCGCGTGCACACCAAGTCATTGCCGGGTGGTTGCCGCGTGCACACCAAGTCATTGCCGGGTGGTTGCCGCCTGCACACCAAGTCATTGCCGGGTAGTTGCCGCGGTTGTCGGGTGGTGGTCGGGTCATCGCCGGGTGGTCGTCGGGGAGTTGTCACGTATTGTTGTTGGCGATGTGCCAAGTTGGCTTGTCTTTGCCGGGGTGCCGGTCACCGGGTAGTTCTTAAGTAGTTGCCCTGTAGCTGCCTGGTCGTCGTTGGCCAGTCGCCGGGCTGTTGTTCGGTAGCCGCCGGGTCGCCGTCGCGCCGCGGCCGCGCGGTTGACAGGTCGTTGCCGGGTTCGTGCCGTCCGTCGGACCGCGGTCTGCCCCTGGCGGTTGCAGTCAGGAACGGCACGGCGTACTCCTACGCCTGAAGATGGCTGAACGGGCCCTGAGGGGCGCCTCCTGTACTCGTGCTGCGGGTGGACCTTTTGAGTGACCAAAAGCCCACCCACCTGTCCAGAATTGTTGAGGGTTAAGGAGGGTTGCTTGCAGTATCTCAATTTTCCCGCAATTTTCCGCAATTTCCCGTCACTTTTCCCGCAATTTTTCGCAAATGGATTTGACCCTCCTCGACCGCAATCCCCCCCCCCCCCTTCGGCGCTGGTCAAGGCATTTTGCCTGGGTGGGTGGGTGGGTGAGTGGGTGGGTGTCCCATAGCCCCCCCCCTCCCCCCCGTGGGAGTGGGACATTTGTGGGTCTGTGGGCTTGCCACCAATCTGTGGTGGGTGGGTCCCTCAAATCACCCCCCCCCCCCCCCGCCTCCCGCCCCGGTGGTTAAGACAAACCCTGGCCCTGACTCGTGCTGGCCGTCCTCCGTCGTCAGGAGGGACACCGGCACGGGGCAGTGGGGTCCGGCGGGCGGTACGGGTGCTCTGCTCCGTTCCGGGCGGTTGGACCCCGCAGACCCGGGCCCCTGTGCCTGTCCCCTTCTGCGTTGGCGAGAGCCTCCTGCCCCCCTCTCCCGGGGGGGGGGGCGGCGTGCTCCACTACCCGTTGGGCTGCTCTGCGCAGCGTTGTGTGTTGTGTTTGTTCAGGGGGCGGACCGATCTACATCAACGCCCAAGTGGACCATTTGGATTGGATTGTGAGGCAGGTCTGCGGCGGGGGCATCGGTGGGCGCACGCGACGGCCTGTGTTTGCGTGTGATTGCGAATGGTCTGTGCGTCGAGCCCCACCCGCCGGGGCTCAGGGGTAAATCGTACACTAATGCACCCCCCCTTTCCCCCCCACCCGCCCTGCGAGGCACAAATTGTTGCAGTAGAGGACGAGGGGGGGGGGGGGGGGCACTGGCGGCCCTGAGGCATCCTATGGAATGTCAGGTTGGCTAGGAAAGGGAGAGAACCTCCGACCAAACCGGGGGTGACCGCGGGCACAGTGCGGCGCAAACCGAGGCGCGTGCGACACGCGCATCAACCGCAAAGGGGCACGCGCCACCCGCGGAGGTGCGCGCGACACCCGCGGAAATCATGTGAACGCAATGCCCACGTGCACCACGCGCTGAGATGGAGTACATGGGCCCCACGCACATGGCAGCGTGGGGAGGCAGGTGGTGGACGACCAGGACGACGCGCGGAGGGGGTGGGGCACTTGGGCCTCACGCACACGGAAATGCGGCGAGGCATATGGCCGACCCCCGCAACCACCAGCACAACCCCCGGTACGCCAACTACGGGGCCCCCGCTACTGCGGCAACGGCACCACAAGGCACACCGGCCGCAGCGACCGTCAGAACACAGCGACTCGACGCAGCACGCGAACGGGGGACCGTCCAGGGCCCCGTAAACCGTCTGAAGGTCCCCAACGGTTGAGAGCGGGGAACAAAATCAGAAGCGGCAGACATGTGCGCCGATTGGCTACAGCACCCCTACCGTACGGGGGGTCCCCAACGCTCCATAGCAGGTGACAAAATCAGAAGTGGCCCACATGTGGGCGGATTGGCTACATCACCCCTGCCGTCTAGGGGGTCCCCAATGCTTCCGAGTGGGGAACAAAATCAGTAGTGGCCCAAATGTGGGCGCAACCCGACGGCATGTCACACGGGGGGGGGGGGGGGGGCTGGGCCTGGTCCTTGGACGCGACCCTCAACAGCACGCCACACCCCCCCACTTGCGGGCAGAAAGGCGCGGCAAAGGGGCAAGGGGCTGACGGAGGGTGGGGGCTCAGGCGGGGGGCTGAGGGTGTTTGTGTGTGCGGGTGCCTCCTTCAGGTCAACGTGGCCGAGGCCTACGACGATGCCTCTCTGCGGGCGGCCGCTCTCAACGAATTCCCAGAGCTGAAGGTGTGGTCCCCACTGAACACGGCCCTCCTCGACCGGCCCGTCTGTTTTTTTCCCTTTGCGCTAAGGAGCGCCTTTGGTGAGCGCCTAAACAATTGCTCGCCCGCCGTCGGGTACCCTCCAACCGCCATCGGGTACCCTCCAACCGCCATCGGGTACCCTCCAACCGCCGTCGGGTACTCTCCAACCGCCATCGGGTACCCTCCAACCGCCATCGGATACCCTCCAACCGCCATCGGGTACCCTCCAACCGCCGCCGGTTACCCTCCAACGGCCGCCGGTTACCCTCCAACCGCCGCCGGTTACCCTCCAACCGCCGCCGGTTACCCTCCAACCGCCGTCGGGTACCCTCCAACCGCCATCGGGTACTCTCCAACCGCCGCCGGTTACCCTCCAACCGCCGCCGGTTACCCTCCAACCGCCGCCGGACACCCTCCAACCGCCGTCGGGTACCCTCCAACCGCCATCAGTTACCCTCCAACCGCCATCGGGTACCCTCCAACCGCCATCGGGTACCCTCCAACCGCCATCGGGTACCCTCCAACCGCCATCGGGTACCCTCCAACCGCCATCGGGTACCCTCCAACGGCCATCGGGTACCCTCCAACCGCCGCCGGTTACCCTCCAACCGCCGCCGGTTACCCTCCAACCGCCGCCAGGTACCCTCCAACGGCCGTCGGGTACCCTCCAACGGCCGCCGGTTACCCTCCAACGGCCGCCGGTTACCCTCCAACCGCCGCCAGGTACCTTTCAACGGCCGTCGGGTACCCTCCAACGGCCGCCAGTTACCCTCCAACCGCCGCCGGTTACCCTCCAACCGCCGCCAGGTACCCTCCAACAGCCGTTGGGTACCCTCCAACCGCCGCCGGTTACCCTCCAACCGCCGTCGGGTACCTATCCCGTTATCCGAGCTACCCTGGTGTCCAGGCCTACGGATCTCCGGATCTCCGGATCTCCGATATCCCGGTGTCCGGGCATCTGCGGCTCTGGGTATCCCGGTGTCCGGACATCCGCGTCCCCGGATATCCCGGTGTCCAGGTGCCTTCATTGGTACGCCGTCTGCCTCCCCCTCAGTGGCATGCCTTCGTACCAACAAAGTGGTGGCCCTCAGGTCCACCTCCTCCGCCCCCCCCCCCTCCCATCCCCAGCCTCCGCCCCGTGCCCGTCCCTTCCCCAGGGGAAGCTGCAGCGCTGTGACATCCGCACAATCAAGAACGGGGCCAAGATCCAGATCGACTTCGACACGCTGCAGGAGAGGCCTCTGCACGAGTTCATGTTGGTGCTGACGCCCCGGCGGCCGGTGTGGCGACCCCAGGGGCTGTGGCGGCAGGGCAAGGGCTGCGGTGAGGGCACAGCGGGGGGGCTGCCCCAACACACCAACTACTGGGCTCTGCGAACGCGGAAACGACACCAGCAAGAGCACTGGCCGCAGCGGCCGACAGAACGCAGCGACCCGACGCAACATGCGAAGGGAAGAACGGGTGACTGCCCAGGGCCCCGTAAAGAAACAACGACCCGACGGAATGTCACGCAGGGGGGGGGGGGGATTGGGCCGCAGGGGGGGGGGTGTCCTGTGACAAATGTATTGTATTTGTAGATTTTTATGGCATTAGTTTATTCCTGGATTATTTCAGAATTGATTTAAATAAAGATAGAATATAGATTCTAGTATGATTTATCGATCACCAATAGAGCATAGATTCAGAGTAAGATCTAAAGTGAAAAACGATTGTTTTTTTCATGTTTTATTCATAAATGATTTTTTTTTTGTTTTTCTCCCTCAGGGCCATGTCACGGGTCTGAATAGGCCACACGTGGACCCCCTGGACGGGGCGCACTGCGTAGGTCAGCCATCCCCCCACTCACAACAAGCAATCAGCGCAGCACCACTGCTGCGGCACACCCCCGCTCTGTCCGTGGGGTGCCAGGTCCGATCTGACGTCCCCAACCATGTTTCACTACTTCATGGGTCCACAAGACCGTTCAATAAGTGTTCGTCAAGGACTGCCTGGCCCTTGATTCATCCATCGCCATCCGTGTCCTTCAGTCGCAGTCGGTACGCATCGAACTGCACAAGGGCCGTTGGCGATCGACTACTGGCGGTTGGAGGGTAACCGTCGGCGGTTACCGGCCAATCACTCCGTCGAGTACCGTATGCGGGTGACGGTACGTAGGTCGCCTCTGTGCCAGTGACACGCTGCAGATGGACGCATCACGGGTCTGACACTCTGCGGTGCGGCTCGGCGACACGGATGCCCGACTGTCGGGAAGCGGTTGGCGGAGTCGGTTGAGGGCACGGCCTGAGCCGTTCCTAGTTCAGCACTTTGCAACGGGACAACACCCCGTCCACGCTGCGATGCACCAAACAATACCGTGCATTTGTACAACGGCAGCCCACGACCCAAGCCCTGCAACGGGGGGAAAGGCTGTATCATGAGCCCATGGAAAGGGCCGCTTCTGCCGCTGAGCGCCCCATCCCCAGTCATGTATTAGAACGGCCGTACACCGTAGGACGAGGGGGGGGTTACCCCCCCTGGAGCCCCCCCTCCCCCCCCCCCCCTCCCCTTCCAATGTTTGAGGCTGACAGCCAAGATTTTGCTTCGGCGCCTTCGGTGCCAAGAGGATTTACGCTTCAAAATTCTCGGCCCGCCTTCGACGGGGACCATAGGGGGACCCTCGGAGGAGGGGGGGTCCCAGCCAACCCCCCTCCCCCCCTTCAGACCCCCCCTCCCCCCCCCTTCGAATACATCCCTGGCGCCATCCCCACTCCCGCAGGTTTGGGTGGTGGACATCACCACGGATTACAACCCCAACAACATCAAGAGCGTGGAGCTGCTCTACTTCGCCGTGGACCTCCCCTCCCTCATCGTCTGCATCCGGTCCCTCTTCCCCCTGACCCGCCGCTACCTGGACGCCATCTACTACGGCACCGGAATGGTATGCGTTGTGCCCAGGGGGTGGCCAAGCGCGGAATGCGGGTTTGGCAGCCCTGGGGGGTCCTGCGCTGTCCCGTGCCCGAGGGCGGGGGAGGACTGGGGATGTCGGGACCGTGTCCCGATGGAGAGATGCCGGAGGACGTGCTTTGCAGCCCGTGTTTGGGGCCAGACTTGCTGCTAGCGTCTACCAGCCCAGACGTGATCGGATGGAGCAGGATCCTACCGAGCCACACGCCGGACGCAGCGCGTTCCTACTGAGTTCTGGTGGTGCAGGGGCCGGGCATTACTGAGTGGCTTTTGATACGGGGCAGATTCCTACTGAGAACCAGTTTCCCTGCCGGACTAGTGCATGTCTGTTTGGGGCCCCTGTGACACCCAACGAATCGCTGTCACATCTGCACAAACGGGCGCACAAACCGCAGCAGCAGTCCTCGATCTCATCGTTGGAATGCACCACCAACGTGTTGCCCCCGCAGAGGCCCAGCCGCAAGGCATCGTCACGGGAGAGGGTCGCCACTGTTCTTGCCAGCGAAAAGTTCCCCATCGGTCTTTCGGCCCCATTCCTTGGCGCCGGGAATTGTTACGCCCCCCCCCCCCCTCCCCAACCACTCCCGGGAAGCAGTCGCCCTTGATTTCCCCTTTGGGTAGTGGGGGGGGGGGGGGCGTCACCTGGGATCAGAGCAAAGACGCATGGAATGTGAGCCGGGCTTCTTTCTGGTGGCAGACCATCGCAACACTGTGAGCAGGGATGCATTCGGAGGCGGCCCCAGAGGCGGTTAGGCAGGCGGTTGGAGGAGGTTGCCAAAGCGGTTGGGGGCGGTTACTGTCGGTTACAAACGCCGTTGAGCCTGGCAGTTGCGTTCAGGGGGACAGTGGCTGGGCATAGGCTGGGCGCCCTGGAGGGGGGGGTACCTACCCCCCATCCAACGCATCCCTGACTGTGAGTGCAGTGGTGCAGATCCATTTGCTGCATCCCAGGGGATGCAAGTTATCCGTGCATCCTGCTGACCGCTCAGGGGGGATCCTGAACGGCGCGGGTGGCAGCTTGCCCTTGGGGATGGGGGTCATACGCGCAGGGGCGCGACTGTTTTAGGGGGGGCTCCCCCGAGGGCCCCGCCCCGCCCCCTCACGCACTCACTCAGGGGGTCACTCGTTGGACCCGATCACCGGTCCTCTGCACGATAACGGGAGGGGGGAGGGTCCGTGAGGGGGAAAAGGACATATGGTGGACGGCCCGGACAGCGCGTGGAGGATCAGGGCACCTGGGCCTCACAGAAACACAGCAAGGCAGGCTATGGACGGCCTGTGGACAGAGGCGCGTGGGCAGCAAAAACAGTCAAACGACCCCGGCAACAACCAGCACACCCTCAATACGCCAATTATTGGGCGCCACTGACACGCAAACGGCACATCCCGCCGCATCCCGCACAGTCCCAACACACCAACTACTGGGCTCCGCGAACGCGGAAACGACACGAGCAGGAGCACCGGCCGCAGCGGCTGACAGAACGCAGCGACCCAACGCAACATGCGAAGGGGAGAGCGGGTGACTGTCCAGGGCCCCGTAAAGAAACAACAACGCGACGGACTGTCACACGGGGGGTCCTGAACGCACCAAACACCCTCGTCGATGGACCTCCCACCCAAACCCGCGCACACCGCCACGGAGGAGGCCGGCACTCCCACGGCCCCCGGCCACGTCCCTTGGGTCGGCGCCCGGCCGTGCTCTGGTCACTATCACGACCGATGCTGCCGAAGGAGACGGGGCGGGGGGGGGGAGGGGCGTCGCCGTGTGATGGACGTGGCATCAGGACAGCAGACCACGGCTTCCAGGGGGTCAGGGGGGCCGGGGGGATTCGGTCTGTGACGGCAGCGAGGATCGGGCCCAGGATGCGTTGGAAAGAGGAGGGGGGGGCTCCAGGGTGACCAGCCTATGGCCCTGCCGTTGTCGCGCGGAACGCGGGTGCCAGTTTCACCGGTTTTTCCAACCGACAGCAACCGCCTGCCCAACCGCCTCGGCAACCCCCTCCAACCGCCTGCCCAACCGCTTCCGGCCCCCCCCGGACGCCGCCCCCCCTTCCAATGCATCCCTAGTCGCCCCCCCCCCCACCCCACCCGTGGCCGTCGCCCCCAGAAAAACAGGTGAGGACTCGAGGCGGATGAGAACGCCAGCAAAACGAGGGCGGCGACGGCACCGGACGAGCGCATTGCCGACGATGCGGCCGTTCGGTGCCAAGTGCCAGCCTCAATGGCATTTGTAACCGACAGTAACCGCCCCCCAACCGCTTTAGCAACCTCCTCCAACCGCATGCCTAACCGCCTCTGGGGCCGCCTCTGAGGCCCCTGCCCTTCTGATGCATCATTGGGGGGGGGGGGGGGTAGTGAGCTTGGCACCAGGGCTTTTGGGTGGGGGTTTATCAGCCGCAGCCCCGTCATGGCCCCCGCCGCTTCCTCAGGGCTCCGACGAGCAGCAGCTCACGGAGGACAGTGTCTGGGCCCATGTCTGCCGCTGTCACTACATTCGGGTCGTGACGAACTTTTCGCCGGAGAACAAGGCCTCGCTGCTGCAGGTGTTGTGGGGGCGAGGGCTGGTGTTGGGCACACGGGGAGGGCAAGGGGCATTACAATTACCCCGCCTGCCGAGCAAGGGGCCTCCCTTGATGGGAGGTCGATGGGAGGCCTCCGTTTTTGTACATTGACCCTGTGGGCCACCGCATTCCTGCCATTTTTGAAATGCGGAAATTTCTCTCAAAGCAGCGGTCAAAGATTCGCACGCGGTGCGCACCGCGTGCAACTGCAACCGGACCAGTGCTGATTCGGTCATTGGATGGTGATGGGGCCAAGCACCGAGCCCCAAAGGTGGTCGCAATGGCAGTTTCGTGGGCCCCCACGGTCCCCTGCTGCCCGGCTGCAATGACGGGAGGGCCCTCGGAGAAGTAAATCCGCCCATTGGAACCCTGGGACGGACCTAACTTTGACGTCATGAGGGTGGGGGATGGGGGGTGATGGTGAAGGGACGGGACAGCATGTTTGTCAGGAGAGACCCAATTAGAAGCTATTATCACTGTAGGCCTTGCACCACGAGGTAACACACAGTCAGCAGTGCAGCCACAGCATCCTTCGGCACCAGTGCCTCTTTACAACACGTAAAGCGAGATTGGTGGGTATGGCATGTCAATGGACATATTTTGTGGCATATGTGGGCCCCGTGGCGGGTAAAAAGAAACCGAGGGACGCGGGGAAGGGGTCGTTTGAGGCCCAATCAAATGGGGAGGATGCAAGCACAAGGTCACACTCATGTTCTAACCCCTGCAAATCCCCAAGCTCCACACGCCCCACCGTCAAATTTGGAATCAGCCACACCCGCACGGCCCACACTGTCCCAAATGCTACGCTATAACTGCGCAGCCACCCAAGTTACAACTACAAATACCTCAGCCTACAGTATACATGTGGTGAGTATTTGCTTTGGCTGTATGCTTTGATGACATTGCTCCATCTGCCTTTCCAGTGTAACCTGTTTCTTCTTCTTGCGTGGGAGGATACACATTGAACGCTTACTGGTTGTGTTGTGTGCAGGGGGTGCCATAAGGACGCTCACCGTTTTTTTTTTACTATGGCATCCACTCTCTGATGTTTGGTGGCTACCCACCAACCGCCATTGGTTACCCACCAACCGCCATCGGTTACCCACCAACCGCCATCGGTTACACACCAACCGCCATCGGTTACCCACCAACCGCCATCAGTTATCCACCGGCCGCCATCGTAGGGCGTATTGGACACTCCGAGTTTTTTTTCCTTCATTATGGCACCCCCTGGTTGTGTGTGTTGTGTGTTGTGTGTTGTGTGTTGTGTGTTGTGTGTTGTGTGTTGTGTGTTGTGTGTGTTGTGTGTGTTGTGTGTGTTGTGTGTTGTGTGTGTTGTGTGTTGTGTGTTGTGTGTTGTGTGTTGTGTGTTGTGTGTTGTGTGTTGTGTGTTGTGTGTGTTGTGTGTTGTGTGTTGTGTGTGTTGTGTGTGTTGTGTGTTGTGTGTTGTGTGTTGTGTGTGTTGTGTGTTGTGTGTTGTGTGTTGTGTGTTGTGTGTTGTGTGTTGTGTGTTGTGTGTTGTGTGTGTTGTGTGTTGTGTGTTGTGTGTTGTGTGTTGTTGTGTGTTGTGTGTTGTGTGTTGTGTGTTGTGTGTTGTGTGTTGTGTGTTGTGTGTTGTGTGTTGTGTGTTGTGTGTTGTGTGTTGTGTGTGTTGTGTGTTGTGTGTTGTGTGTTGTGTGTTGTGTGTTGTGTGTTGTTGTGTGTTGTGTGTTGTTGTGTTGTGTGTTGTGTGTTGTGTGTTGTGTGTTGTGTGTTGTGTGTTGTGTGTTGTGTGTTGTGTGTTGTGTGTGTTGTGTGTTGTGTGTTGCGTGTTGTGTGTTGTGTGTTGTGTGTTGTGTGTGTTGTGTGTTGTGTGTTGTGTGTGTTGTGTGTTGTGTGTTGTGTGTTGTGTGTTGTGTGTTGTGTGTTGTGTGTGTTGTGTGTTGTGTGTGTTGTGTGTTGTGTGTGTTGTGTGTTGTGTGTGTTGTGTGTTGTGTGTCGTGTGTTGTGTGTGTTGTGTGTTGTGTGTTGTGTGTTGTGCGTTGTGTGTTGTGTGTTGTGTGTGTTGTGTGTTGTGTATTGTGTGTGTTGTGTGTCGTGTGTTGTGTGTGTTGTGTGTTGTGTGTTGTGTGTGTGCGTGTGGGTGCGTGTCTCTGGCGATGTCAGTGAGACGTCACACCAAAGGTGTTGGAGAGGGATGACTTGGGTGAACCCAAGTGGGTGAGTCCCGAGCATCGGTCACTTGTTTCATTGTTGTTTCTGATTGTGCCGCTCTGATGTGTGAGTGTTCGCGTGAGTGTGCGTGTGAGTTTCAGTGTTTTTATCGCCATTGTTCCTCCAGCCTCCTGCTCTTCTGGGCGCCACCATTTGCTCCTCTGATGTTTCCCGGATGTCCGCGGATGTCCGCGGTCGTTTTCTGGATGTCTGCAGATGTTTCCCGGATGTTCGCGGATGTCCGCGGTCGTTTTCCAGATGTCTGCAGATGTTTCCCGGATGTCCGCGGATGTCCGCGGAAGTTTTGCGGATGTCGGCGATGCTGGAGTCTGGTACCCGCAGTGCCCATTCGTGCTACCCACTGTATTTGTGTCCGCACTGGGCGTCTGGTGGTTCTGGTTTCCCTCACAAAGCGCGCGTGTGTGGGAGTGGCACTTTCGCACACCAGCACTCTGTTGCACTCCATCCTACTTCGACAGACCGAACAACGTCTAGGGCTGCTCTGGAGGAGTTTACTCCAACGGCTTTCCTTGTGCTTTTGCTCTTGTTTGTGCGGTTCCCAATGTGTGTGGGTATGGATGTTTGTGTGTGTGTGTGTGTGTGTGTGTGTATGTGCGGACCCTGTTCGCAGTAGGTGAAGGACTGGTCCCTTCAACAGGCAGGTGTATAAGTGTGTGCGTGTGCGGTTGTGTGTGTCTGTGTGTGTGCATGAATGCCATCTAGAGTATCCAGACTGGTGAAAATAAGGATTGCTGGCACCAACTGCTACCTGCCGTCACGGTCCATCACAAAGCCAGGTCATTGTTCTTCAACCGCTAGATGGGACACCCGTGGAGTACTAGGATGGATGAAAATAAGGGTTGCTGGCACCAACTGCTACCTGCCGCTGGGTGGACAGTGCATTGGGTATGTCGGGTCTGCGTGTGTGTGTCTTTGATATCTGAGTCGGTGCTGAGGTGCCATTGCCGTGGAAGCCCATGGCAAGCAGCACGCCGGCTTGACGACGATTGGGTCCGCACCAGTTTGGAGGGCAATATACCGGTTACGGTGTGTTACAGGTGTGCTGCGTACTGCTGCATAGTACTGCTTGTACCTCTGTGCTGCGTGTACTGAGCGACTGGACCCTTGGTGCAGCGGCTTACCCCTCCAAGAAGTTAGCGATGTCAGTGAGACGTCACACCAAGGTGCTCGCTGATGGAGAGGGATGACTTGGTTGAACCCAGGTTGCAGTGAGCCCCGAGCACCAGTCGCTGAATGTGTCCTGTCTGTGTGTTGCTGTGTGTTGGGTGTGTTAGTGTCTGATCCTGGTCTGTGCTGCAGTTTGCGCTGCAGGATCTGAAGATTGCTCTGGCAAATACTCCAAGTGTGCACCCATTGTTTGTATTGTACTGTATTGTATACTACAAGAGTGTGTGTGTGTGTGTATGCGCGCGCGCGTGTGTGTGTGTATGTGTGTGTGTGTGTGTGTGTGTGTGTGTGTGTGTGTGTGTGTGTCTTGCGCGGTGCAGAGACTGAACAGGGTCCTGACTCTCCCACATAACCCGGGTTGGAGGTAGCTAGTTACCCCTGTCCTGTTTGCCTGCAGGCCTCTGGCTAAGATGCGCTGCCAGGGGCTGTATCCGACTTCTGGGAGGTGAACTGGGAACGACTGCTGCTGCCCTTTGGACTGCAGAAAGGCGCCCAGTGCCGTGTCTGACCATGCTTTTTTTTTTTTGACACTGCACCTGCTGAGACCTAGTACACTCAGGCCGCCTTGACCAGTGCCCTGTTTGTCGCGTCGATCGTGTGTGTGTGCGCGCACGCCCGTGTGTGTGTGCCCGCGTGCATCGCATGGGCAGTGCAGCCCTCGGCCTGTGTGGACCGAGGGTGCAGCTTGCTCTGGCAGTCCCCGCTTCGGACCCCTGCCCCCACCGGACCCCATCGCACAGGCCTGGCAGGCGTCGCTGGCCCACATGGAAGTAGTGCCGGATATCAATCCCTCGTGGCCCCTCTCGGTGGCCACCACAAGCGACCGCATTCAGGGGCTGATCTACGGCGCCGTTCTGGGGGCTGTTCTGGGCGTCGCCACCCACGGGCTGGTCGGCGAGAAGGCCCGGAAGCTGTACAAAGGGCAGGTTTGTGTGACCCGACGTGCTGCTGCTGCTATTGCTTCACGGGCGGGCCGTCCGTCCGTGCTGCTGCTATTGCTTCACGGGCGGGCCGTCCGTCCGTCCGAAAGTCCGTCCGTCCGTCCGTCCCCCCCCCTCCCTCCCTCCCTCCCTCCCTCCCTCCCTCCCTCCTTCCCTCCCTCCCTCCTTCCCTCCCTCCCTCCCTCCCTCCCTCCCTCCTTCCCTCCCTCCCTCCCTCCTTCCCTCCTTCCCTCCCTCCCTCCCTCCTTCCCTCCCTCCCTCCTTCCCTCCCTCCCTCCCTCCCTCTCTCCCTCCTTCCCTCCCTCCCTCCCTCCCTCCCTCCCTCCCTCCCTCCCTCCCTCCCTCCCTCCCTCCCTCCCTCCCTTATGGCATGGCCGGCTGATATGCAGAGTCGTCGGGGAAGCCATCGTGCATACCCCAGGCGGCCTGTGAGCCTTAAGATCGGTCCCCAATTTCAAATCCAAATCCTCCCTCCCTCCCTCCTTTTGATTCGGAGGTTGTGTAGCGCTGTTCTATCAACGTGTTTCTACGAATGGTGTTTGTGGCGCGTCTTTGTTTGCCCTTCCGTTGGCCCTGAGGCAGTACGTTCCAGGCCATTCCTCCCCCTTTGCACTTCACGCTGCCTCAATTGCCTGGAGTTGCACATGATTGCGCATTGCAGGAGAACACACTTGAAATTCACTCAGTCCGGCGGTTGCTCATGGATGGCAATTATTGGTCTACGGGAGACTGGACGGATTATTTGGACCATTTGTTTATCGTCATCGACAGCCTCGGTGTGGCCCCGTGCTTCACAGAGTACTTGTGGAGGGAATGCAATGCAGGGCGGTTGTTAAGAACGTCCACAATGTTCTTTTCGTATTACGGACCTCACACCGGGACCGCTCTAGTTATGGTCAGATGCCGTTGGTTGCCCTTGAACTGCGGTTGGCCACTTTCCAAGCGCGGTTGGTTAGCCCCCCCCACCGCCGCCGGTTACCCCAAGCGCCGTCGGTTACCCTCCAAGCGTGCTCAGCGATATATAATGTGGACGGCAGGGGGGGGGGGCGTTTCTGGAAATGTGAAGTCATGGGGTTTTGCCTAAAATTGGCCACGAAAAAAGGGGGGGGGTTTATACCCCTTTTGTGCGCAACTGAAATTTTCCAAAATGCGCCGCGAGGGGTTACCCTGTGTGACTGCGTTTGACAAGCACCGGCAATTTTTGTTTCTTTTTCAAAGCGGCCCTGCCTGAATTGCAGCGGTGAATTGGTGCTTGTGCTGTGCTTACCCCCCCCCCCCCCTCCATTCTGCAGCGCTAGGCCCGCTGCTTTGCCCCCCCCCCCTCCCCCCCACACCCAGCCCCCTTGTCCCCAACCCCATCCCAACTGGTGGACAACCACCCCCCCAAATCCACGCGCGGAGCATTCCCTCCTCAAAAGGCAAACACGTGCGTGCACCCGGACGTACCAACCGGCAACTCTTTCAGCCTCCATGCCCCCCCCCCCCCCCAGCCCCGCCCCCTTGTCCCAGCCACCCCTTTGTCTCAGCCATCCACCACGAGGGACCGCACGGATGTGTTACCCCACTGAAACCCGTCCCGCCCGTAGGACCTGCTGTGGGTCGTGGGGTCAAGGACCGCCATGGGAGTTCCACGGTCTCCAGCGGTGCTGCTGAGCTGCGAGGCATACGGCGCAGCCCCCATAGCCCTGCCGCAGCCCCCTGCAGCCCTCTGGAGGCTTCGAGTTCAACGGATGGGGGTTTCTTTATCGGGAGGCTGGGCTGCATCGGCCCCTTGTCTGAGCCCAAATGGTGTGCAGGTCTGGGTCCGGGTCTGGTCCCGCGTCCCGGGTCCCGGTCCCGGTCGCATGTGTGCGGGTCCGGGTCCGCGTCCGGGTGGTCACTCGTGTGCCGAGCTGAGACAAGGGTGTGGGTTTCTTGTCCTGTGCCTCCCAGCGATCCGGGTGGGGGCTCCCGGGTGACGCAAGCGTTGACATGCTCGTATCAAACTACCCCCCTCCCCCCCTTGTAATAGCTACGCCCTTGTCCAAGCCACAGTGGGCGTAGGGGCCGTATTACTTTGGTACCTAATTTGATTTGGTTCGAATGCAGTGCAGCCACACAAGACATGGGTTTGGTGACAAATTTGCTAGTTACAAGGGGTCATGGACACATTTGTTGTGAGTGTTTGCCCACTTAAACCCACATAGCTCTGATTTGGGGATATTTGTGCATTACATTCCCCTTTCTTGCACCAGCTCACTGTGCAATCTTCTCTCTTTGAACCTGGGCGTCTACGGCCTTGTCCAAGCTACCGTAGGCGTAGGGACCATATTAACTTGGGACTTTTGCGTAGCTATTATAGGGGGGGGGGCACCGCTAATGAACAAACGGCACCCGCCACATCCAGCACAGCCCCGGCACACCAACCAGTTGGCTCCGCGAACGTGGAAACGACACCAGCAGGAGCACCGGCCGCAGCGGCCGACAAAATGCAGTGACCCAACGCAACATGCGAAGGGGGGAACGGGGGACTGTCCAGGGCCCCGTAAAGCAGCAGCAAGCCGACGGCATGTCACACGGGGGGCTACTTTTTTGGTGACAAAACATGTTCCCAAAACACCTTTTTCAATGGACGAGTGAGGACAGGGGTGTGTGTGTGGGGCATGCTTAGCCAGTCTGCTGCCTGTCTGCGGCCCCGGCCTCCGCCACGTCACCGCTCCGCAGTGCGCAAGGGTGGGGTGGTTGACCCCCAAGACCTGGCCCTGGGGCTCACGCACTGGCGCTACTTCGGCTCCGCGGCGGTGGGGCACGGCCGCCCAGAGGACGGCAACATCGGCCTCACGGACTGGCTGGCGCTCAGCCACGGCCTGTTCATATCCGACTCCCAGTTCGCCAGCGACTGCGTGCTCCAGGAGTTCGGGGACCAGACCGGGGGCAACAAAGTGCTGTGGCGGACCATCCTGCTGGGGTGCATCAGCGGCGCGGACGTGGAGGTGTGACACGCAGCCCCGCGCGTGGCGGTACCCCTCCCTCAGGGATGTCTTAGAGGGGAAGGGGCCTCGCAGGCAGCGCCAGAAGCGGTTAGACAGGCGGTTGGAGGAGGTTGCCGAAGCGGTTGGGGCGGTTACTGTCGGTTACAAATGCCATTGAAGCCGGCACTTGGCGTCAGGGGGACAGTGGCTGGGCATAGGCTGGGGGTCCTGGAGGGGGGGGTGTACCCCCCCTTCCTTTCCAATGTATCCCTGCCCTCCTCCCGCCCGGTGTCCAGCGAACGGCTTGTCCAACGAACATGTGGTGTTTCGACCGTATGGATTTGGTACCCAAATCAATTAGGTATCGCGTTTGGGAGGACATGATTTTGGCTGGGCGATTGGGAGAGGGGCTGTTGTGAAGTGTCTTGCAATGATGCTTGTAAACACTGTACAACAGGATGCAAGGCACTGGTAGCCCTCTACCATAGGACCTCTATTGCCCACCTTGACTGATTCTCTACTTGCATCTGGCCGCAGACTTGCCACCAGCGTCTGCCAGCTCAGACACGATCAGATGGAGCAGGGTCCTACTGAGCCACACGCCGGACGCAGCACGCTCCTACTGAGTTCCGGTGGTGCGGGGGGCGGGTATTGCTGAGTGGCCGGTGATATGGAGCCGATCATTACTGAGGACCAGTTTCCCTGCCGGACGCTAGTGGACGCCAGGCATTTCTGCCTGGCCGCGCGCACTGAACGGCTTGTCCAACGAACACTTGGTGTTCTGACCGTATTATTCGGGGACTTATATTGTTCGTTGGACACGGGCGGGGGGGGGCGGTACACCACGGCAGGGAAGGTGATCCCCCCCCCAGACTTCAGTGTCTTGGGAGTGACTGACCGTGAGGCATTGCCAGCGCCGGCGTGGGAGGGACGCCGAGGGGCAGAAGCAGCTCTTGTGAGCGGAGGGACCACTGTCCCACTCTCGCCTGTCACAAATACAAGCGATGTCAACAGTGTATTGCTGAATACTCAAACCGGTGCGTACAACCGGAAGTACCGATCGACACAACGGAGCTGGTTAAGAAGAACCCACCGTTTGGTATTGTAACCGGTGCGTACAACCGGAAGTACCGACCGACACAACGGAGCTGGTTAAGAAGAACCCACCGTTCGGTATTGTAACCGGTGCGTACAACCGGAAGTACCGACCGACACAACGGAGCTGGTTAAGAACAACCCAGCGTTTGGTATTGTAACCAGTGCGTACAACCGGAAGTACCGACCGACACAACGGAGCTGCTTAAGAAGAACCCACCGTTCGGTATTGTAACCGGTGCGTACAACCGGAAGTACCGACCGACACAACGGAGCTGGTTAAGAACAACCCAGCGTTTGGTACCGTGAACGGTGGTTTCGGCGTGGCTGTTTGTGCATCAGCTGTACTTGACGGTTCCTCAGAACAGTTTATCCCTGCGCGTGAGCCTCTCAAGCCCCCGGGTTGCTCCACGATGGGTCTGGCTCTCAGGATCCTCAACAGCGGGCGGGGGGACGTGTGCCACAAAGACTGAGTAAACGTTTGATAAGTTGGTTCGGGAAAGACATGCACCAACACAGGAATACCCATTGCAAAATAGCAGCTGCATGCAGAGGGCTCTGAGTGCTACCCCCAATGAGACATGCAATGGCCCCGGGGCGATTCAAGGAAACAGGCGGGGGTTTACACTGCACGTGCACGTGGGCGATGAGGGAGACAGCCATGACCTTTCTGGTTGAAGCTGGACAGGCGCAGTGAATGGATTATGGCCCACCCCATGGCCCCTGAGCAGGACAGGACTTGGCTCTTTTTTTTTTTTTTTGGTGATTGTCGTTTTGCTGCACCTTGCGATGCTCCTTTTGTTTCATTTTCTTTATAGTTGCAACCTGCTCAATGCATGTGTGTCTTCTCCATGTCTCATTTTGGGTCTTTTTCTTGAGAGTCGTAACTTATTCAATTCATGTGTGTCTTCTCCATCTCTCATTTTGTTTCATTTTCTTAGTGGTCGTAACTTATTCAATTCATGTGTGTCTTCTCCATCTCTCATTTTGTTTCATTTTCTTAGTGGTCGTAACTTATTCAATTCATGTGTGTCTTCTCCATCTCTCATTTTGTTTCATTTTCTTTGTAGTCGTAACTTATTCAATTCATGTGCGTCTTCTCCATCTCTCATTTTGTTTCATTTTCTTAGTAGTCGTAACTTATTCAATTCATGTGTGTCTTCTCCATCTCTCATTTTGTTTCATTTTCTGACTAGTCGTACCGTATTCAATTCATCTGCGTCTTCTCCATGCCTCATTTGGACTTCGCTTCCGATTGTCATATCTTGTTTGCCCGATATGGTGCTGTTGCCTCTTTTCGTGTTTTTTACCTCGAACCCTCTGGGGCAAGGCATCACTGGTCATTCGCAGATGGTGCAGGAGAACACCCGCAAAGTGACCCAACTGACCCACGCGCACTCCCGCTGCGTGGCCTCGGCAGTGGCCCTGAATGTGGCCGTGCACAAGCTACTGATGGAGGAGGCAGTGGATCCCTTCAAGATCACACATTCCTCATTTGAGGTGCGTCCCGGCCCGTGCCTCCAAACCACCCACAACAGCCCGGCGGTCGAGAGCCGCCCCCGAACGGCACGGTGGTAATTTTTCTCGCCGTAGCTCGCGTGCGCCAGTGGTTTAGCACAATTCCGACATTTGAATGGCCGATTTCTCGAAATTTCTGGAGGGCTGGAGGCTAAAAGTGCGATTTGGGCATGAACCCTCTGGATACGCATTGTTCGCTTGCAAAGCGAGCACAGCACTGAAGGGTCCAAGTACTACAATTTTTGAGCATTTTTGACCCGTGTCTCCCAACAGCCGCATTATCTGGACCCCCCTGCGCAAAGCGTCTGGACAGTGGCCTGCATTTGCCTTCCAGAGACATATTTTCGAGGGGGGAATGCTCTTGAATGCCGGATGCCTCTGTACATTTTATTCATTTTTGCCGATCCATTTGGGTGCCATTGCGGAAAAAATTACCCGGTGGGCAGTAGAAATGGGGCCAAGGGGGCCCATTCGGGCGCTGTGGGACGCGCGCCTGCACTGCAACTGCACTCCAACTGCATTCCAACTGCATTTCAACCGCATTCAACCGCATTTCAACTGCATTTCAACTGCACTCCAACATTCAGGGCCCTTTTTAGTGAAGGCGGCTCGAACGCCCCCGCCCCCCCTTCCCCATAGGTCGAGCCCGCCACCCAGTCCCGCTCCCCCTTTCCCCGACTGCCACGCCGAACAGCAGTTATAACCGACAGAAACCGCGCCGAACCGTTTTGCCGGACCTGGTCCCCGACGGCCCCCCTCCGGGGCCCCTCTCATGCCACGGCCTCTCTGCCGCAGGCCGCGTACCCGTTCCTGAAGACCCAGAAGGACCGGGAGGACCTGGAGGACTACTTGTGCGCGGAGCATCTGATCGAACTCGACCTGGACGACCATTGCGACGTCGGTATGCCCTGGGCCGCCCCCAGGGCGTCAGTGTGCGTCGCTCCGTCTCGCCCTCTGTCTCCGCGGCGCACAATGAGGACCAGCCACTTCCCGTCCCTGTCCCCTCCCCCCCAACCCCCGTGGCGTACCGCCTGCCGGAGGGGGAGGGGCGTGTACCCCCCACCACCGCACCCCCACAAGGGGGTGCGGTGGGGGGGGGGGGTAGGGGCCAACTGAAGTTGAATGCCGTTTGGAGCTGACATGCCACGAGCGTCCGGCAGGAAAACTGGTTCTCAGTAGGAATTGGCCCCGCATCAGAGGCCACTTGGTAATACCCGCCCCCCCGCACCACCAGAACTCAGTAGGAACGTGCTGCGTCCAGCGTGTGGCTCAGTAGGACCCTGCTCCATCCGATCGTGTCTGAGCCGGCAGACGCTAGTGGCACGTCTGGTTTGGAGCCTCACCGTTTGGGCCGACAGTCCCCGCAGTCCACTGCAACTCGCGGGGAGGAGGAGGGGGGCCCTTTGAGCCGGTGTGAATTAGGGGAGGGGGGGTCTGGAAAACACGCTCGAAGGGCCGGTCCTGATTTCCCCAGTGCCAAAACAAAACGGGTGGAGAACCGGACTTGCCAAATTCATGTGTAAAATCACGTGTTTCAGCGATTTCAGACGTCCTGCGGTGCTTGTGGTGGGCCCGGCCCTTGTAGGGGTCTGGGAAACAGACTCAAGGGCCCCCCTTCCCCGGGAGTTGCAGTGGACCGCGCGCCCGATCCGCCGCATGGAGAACCAGAAACTGGGCCCAAAGAGCGGCTTGTGGAGCTTCCTCATGCGCACGCCTGCGGTCGCGCGCCATTTTGAGAGGACCCCCCCATCCCCCCCCCCCCCCTACGCCGATGGGGAGGAGCGGTGTTCTCAGGTCTACACTGCTCGTTGGCGGGTTCATTGGTGTGTCTGCCGCAATGCCCCATCGCGTGCCCGCTCGCGGTGAAGGGGGGAACGGGCTTGCCCCCCCGCCCCCCCCAAGCCCCAGGGATGCATTGAAAGGGAAGGGACCTCAGAGGCGGCCCCAGAGGCGGTTAGGCATGCGGTTGGAGGAGGTTGCCAAAAGCGGTTGGGGGCAGTTACTGTCGGTTACAAATGCCATTGAAGCTGGCACTTGCCGTCAGGGGGACAGTGGCTGGGCGGAGGCTGGGCAGCCTGGAGGGGGGTGGGGCCGGGGTAACCCCCCCCCGTGCCAATGCACCCCCCCCCCCCCTTCCGCCCGTTCGTCTGTGTGCACAGTGCTCAGAATGAAGTTGGTGATTCAGACATGCCCAATGGAATGAAAAGTGTTTCCCCCCCCACCCCCTGCCTGACCTTTGGATTGCCATTTGCGCTGTTTCTGCGCGTCGTATGTGTGCGTTCACTGCCCGGGTCAGGGCACGGTGTGACCTGAGTCATCCCGAGGCCCAACACGGTCCGATTGGGGGGAACAGAGAGGCCCTCCATTGAGACTGTGGAGTGCACCCCCGCAGCATTCCCTCAGCGGTTCCTGATCGTTCATTGTTTGTTGGTCGTGCCCGACGGACCCCATCCGTCCTCTGAAATGAGGCCGCCCCCCACCCCGGGACCCCCAGGGATGTGTTAGAACTAGAACGGCCGTACACCGCAGGAGGACCCCAAGGCATGAAAGTGGATGTCTAACCCCTTGTGAAATCATTATTTTGCCACACAAAACAATCACCCGATGGTTTTTTTCCATTTTGAGGCCTCTATTCCCCTGAAACTGGATACCGTTTTTTAGGGAAGGGGGGGGAGGGGGTGGGGGGTTGGGGTGGGGGTCAAAAGTTTGTGCTTTGAAGGAGGGGTGCACCCCCCCCCCCCCTATACCCCGTGTGGGGCAGTGTGAGGCACGCCACGGGTAGTGGTACACCCCCCCCCCCTACACACACACACACACACACAGCGGCATAGCAGTACATCAGGGGTGGTGTTGTGGCCGCACTGTGGGGCCCTTTGCCGCTGTTTGGATGGTGTGTGTGCGGTGGGGGGGTAGGGATGTATTGCAACGGCCGTACACCGTAGGAGGGGGGGTGTGCCCCCCCCCCCCCCTATACCCCTCCCCCCCCCGTCCTCCCCTTCCAATGTTTGAGGCTGACAGCCGAAATTTTGCTTCGGCCCCTTCGGTGCCAAGAAGAATTAAGCTTCAAAATTTTCGGCCCGCCTTCGGTGGGGACCATAGGGGGACCCTCGGAGGAGGAGGGATCACACTTAACTCCCCCCCCCCCCCCCCCTTCAGACCCCCCTTCCCCCCTGGCCGGCCGATATGCAGAGTCGTCGGGGACTTCATCGAGCCCCTCCCTAGGCGGCCTGTGAGCCTTAAGATCGCCCCCCCAAATCCAAATCCATCACCCCCCCCTTTTTCTAATACATCCCTGCGGACCCCCCCCACTTCCGCCGCCATGGGGGCTGGGGTCCAGAACTCACGTTCAATGCCCCCCAAATACCGCCCGCTGCCCCGTGGGTGCTGCCTGCTGCCGGTGGCGTACTGCCTGCCGCTTCCCGTGCGCTGCCTGCCCCCCGGTGCCGCCCCGGGGCCCGCGGTGTTGCCGCTGGAGCCCCTGCGGAGGCGCCGTTGCATTCCCCTGTGCCATGCACCCGCGGTGCGCAGCGGTGCCCCCACACCCCGGCCCACGTCGGTGCTGCAGGACACGTGTTCAAGCCCATGGGCTGCGGCTTCTACGGGCTTCGCAGCAAAGCGGACTTCAAGACGACGATGCGACGTATGGCGGAGTGGGTGGCCGTGTGATGGGCAGGGGCAGCCCCGGACGGGGGGGGGCGGGCTTTGTCGGGGGTTGGGGACTTGGGGCATGTGGAGGCATGGGGACGGGCAGGGGCCTCGCGGCAGGGATGCATTAGAAGGGAAGGCACCTCAGAGGCGGCCCCAGACTCGATTAGGCAGGCGGTTTGGAGGAGGTTGCCGAAGCGGTTGGGGGCGGTTACTGTCGGTTACAAATGCCATTGAAACTGGCACTTGGCGTCACGGGGACAGTGGCTGGGCGTAGGCTGGGCGCCCTGGAGGGGGGGGGGTTTGGCACAAGGCCTCGGTATCTGATTTCTGGTATCTGGAGGGGGGGGGTATCTGCCCCCCTTCCAATGCATCCCTGCCCAGCGGTCCGGGTGGCCCAGGGGTGTGGGAACGCGGTGTGCGTGAACGAGTAACTCCCTCGGTTTGTCCGATGTTGTGTTGGTTCATTTTGCATGGATACAGTGACCGAGGCCACACCCCCTGTGGATGCAGTCTGGGTCAGGGGTGTATTAGAATGGCTGGCCCCATAGGAAGAGCCCCCCCCCCTCCCCTTGGACTCCTGGGCGTACATGTGTGGAGCGCTTTACCTGTGTGGCCTCCCCTGGACCCCCCCCCCCTCCAGACCATAGTGACCATAGTGAAATGCACCGTTGGAAAATCCGAGCGGGCTGTTTTTGGTACACAAACTTCTGGTCCCCAGAACCCACCCTTCCCCTCTTCTAGTACATCCCAGCCCCCCCCCCCGCCCCCCCCCTCCTCGCTTCTAAATCATCCCAGACACCCCCCCGTCCTCTCTTCTAAATCATCCCAGACACCCCCCCCCCTCCTCGCTTCTAAATCATCCCAGACACCCCCCCCCTCCTCTCTTCTAAATCATCCCAGACACCCCCCCCCCTCCTCGCTTCTAAATCATCCCAGACACCCCCCCCCTCCTCTCTTCTAAATCATCCTAGACACCCCCCCCCTCCTCGCTTCTAAATCATCCCAGACACCCCCCCCCTCCTCGCTTCTAAATCATCCCAGACACCCGCCCCTCCTCTCTTCTAAATCATCCCAGACACCCCCCCCCTCCTCTCTTCTAAATCATCCCAGACAACCCCCCCCCTCCTCGCTTCTAAATCATCCCAGACACCCCCCCCCCCTCCTCGCTTCTAAATCATCCCAGACACCCCCCCTCTTCGCTTCTAAATCATCCTAGACACCCCCCCCCCTCCTCTCTTCTAAATCATCCCAGACACCCCCCCCCCTCCTCTCTTCTAAATCATCCCAGACACCCCCCCCCCTCCTCGCTTCTAAATCATCCCAGACACCCCCCCCTCCTCGCTTCTAAATCATCCTAGACACCCCCCCCCCTCCTCGCTTCTAAATCATCCCAGACACCCCCCCCTCCTCTCTTCTAAATCATCCCAGACACCCCCCCCCCTCCTCTCTTCTAAATCATCCCAGAGAACCCCCCCCCTCCTCTCTTCTAAATCATCCCAGACACCCCCCCCCCCCCTCGCTTCTGGGCACCCCCGCTGGCTGCGTCGTCAGCCACAACTTCACTGCCCCCCCCCCCTCCAACTGTGGGTGCGTCCCGCGGCGGGGGCGGGGGGCAGGGACAGGGGCGCGCAAGCCTTGTGGACGTTTTTGGCTCCATCTCGGCCGCGCTCATTGATGCGGCGCGGGCGGATGGGGCTCAGGGTGGCCCACCCCCACCCCAGGATCGCGAGCAGCAAGGAGCTGCAGAGTGGCTTCGGGATGGGCAGGGTCAAGGTGCCTCCCCACCCCTCAGTGATCAGAGGCAGCAGGATGCTGCAGGACAGGGTCTGGGGCAGCAGGGTGCTGCAGGGCAGGGACTGGGGCAGCAGGATGCTGCAGGGCAGGGTCTGGGGCAGCAGAATGCTGCAGGGCAGGGTGTGGGGCAGCAGGATGCTGCAGGGCAGGGTCTGGGGCAGCAGGGTGCTGCAGGGCAACCTGGGGTGCAGGCACAGGGGCAGCCAGAGGCTGCTGCTCTGGGTCAGGGGTGTCAGGGACAGGGCCAGGGTCAGGGGACAGGGTGGTCCCCCCCTCCCCCCGGCACGACGCAGCCCCCCCCCTCCCTTCGTGGGGGGGCAGCACGGGCGCAGGAGCGCGGCAGTGCGACTCGGGGGGGCAGGGCAGCGCGTGGGGCGGACCGTCAGGGGCGCCCCTCGCAGCGCAGGGGTGCGGCAGCCCGTTTGCCGCCCCACGGGGGGGGCTCTTGAGCCTTGGCTTCACTCGGCAAGTGCAGTCATCGGGAGGGGGGGGCGCCCAACCCCCCGCAGCCGCACCTGCACCTGCGGGCGCGGATGGGGGAGCGCACAGCCCGAGGTCTGGGCAGGGTCGCTCCTCAGAGGATCCCACATAGGACGGAGGCCCGGGTCCTTCCGTCGCGCCGCGATACGCTGGGGGGGCGGGGGGGGTAAGGGCCTTATATATCTGTATACAGCTGTATATAGATGAGCTCTCACCCGCTAACCCCCTGATCCCCTCAATCGCACTAGCGTCGAGGACTTGAAAAGGCGAATGCCTCCTCGCTTCTAAATCATCCCAGACACCCCCCCCCCCTCTCTTCTACATCATCCCAGACACCCCCCCCCCTCCTCGCTTCTAAATCATCCCAGACACCCCCTCCTCGCTTCTAAATCATCCCAGACACCCCCACCTCCTCTCTTCTAAATCATCCAAGACACCCCCCCCTCCTCGCTTCTAAATCATCCTAGACACCCCCCCTCCTCTCTTCTAAATCATCCCACGTCCCCCCCCCCTCCTCGCTTCTAAATCATCCTAGACACCCCCCCCTCCTCGCTTCCAAATCATCCCAGACACCCCCCCCCCTCCTCTCTTCTAAATCATCCTAGACACCCCCCCCCTCCCCTCTTCTAAATCATCCCAGACACCCCCCCCCCTCCTCTCTTCTAAATCATCCCAGACACCCCCCCCCCTCCTCGCTTCTAACTCATCCCAGACACCCCCTCCTTAGTAGTGGCGTTGAAGGGACCGGGTGCAGCAAAAAAGATGTACCTTGTGCGGGTGTGCTGTGTGTGTGTGGGGGGGTGCTGTCCCGTACGTATCAGAAGAGAGGAGGGGGGGGGTGTCTAGGATGATTTAGAAGAGAGGAGGGGGGTCTGGGATGATTTAGAAGACAGGAGGGGGGGGGGGCTGAGATGCATTAGAACAGGAGGAGGGGGGGTCTGGGATGCATTAGAACAGGAGGAGGGGGGGTCTGGGATGCATTAGAACAGGAGGAGGGGGGGTCTGGGGTGATTTAGAAGAGAGGAGGGGGGGGGGGCTGGGATGCATTAGAACAGGAGGAGGGGGGGTCTGGGATGATTTAGAAGAGAGGAGGGGGGGGGGGCTGGGATGCATTAGAACAGGAGGAGGGGGGTCTGGGATGATTTAGAAGAGAGGAGGGGGGGTCTGGGATGATTTAGAAGAGAGGAGGGGGGGGGGGCTGGGATGCATTAGAACAGGAGGACGGGGGGTCAGGGATGATTTAGAAGAGAGGAGGTGGGG